>CAUYRH010033920.1:0-28755 GCA_963574655.1 Perodicticus potto | reverse complement strand
TATATATATCCTGAGGCTAGAGGCCTAGAGGAGGAGATGGGGAAAGACCGGGACAGGAATGGAGAGATCATCTCACTCCCCACTTAAAATCTCTCCCTCTACCAGGAGCTTTGGTGTTTTCTGTATTCTTTTCTGTAAATCAATTCTGTCTTACCACGGAGGGGTGGAGGGGGGGAATAATGTGATGAAGAATAATAAAATACATATATTTTAAAAAAAAATAGTCTGGTGTTGTGGTGGGTCTGTAGTCCCAGCTACTTGGGAGGCTGAGGCAAGAGAATCGCTTGAGATCCAGAGTTTGAGATTGCTGTGAGCTGTGACTCAATGGGTGACAAAGTGAGACTCTGTCTCAAAAAAAAAAAAAAGTTAAAATACAAGCTTATTAAAAATAACCATAACTATAATAATATAGTAACTTGTTAATGAATACGCAGCATGAAAATGATGTAAATTATAATGTTGATAAATGTCCAGTTTGAATGAAGAAGTGAAGATTAATGTCATGGAAGTTTCTTGCACCTCTAAATTTCAAAGCGTTCCCATTTACCATATATTCTAATTTTCTAACCTGTTCAGGCATAATTAAAAGTTTCAATGGAACATGTATTCACTTGTTTCCTTCCTGAAAACATAATATTGAGTCCCTGATTCTCTGCTTGACATTAAGAATACAGAGATAAAAGCCATAGACTCCTACATCAAGGAAACTGAGCATATCTAGCCAGATGAACTTCTACCAAGGGAAGTTCTCGCCACACAACCCCTAATGGGTAGTCATGGAGTTGAATTTAGGACACGTATTGCATGAACATCCTGGGTGCTCTAACAAAGCAGGGTGTTCTTCTTTTGTTACAAATAAAATCAATGCCATTATTTTAGTTTTGAACGTTGTGTAGATACTGCTTGGTAACTTTTAGCCATCATTCTAGTTTTCTCATTTGTGTACAAGTTATGTTTCTATTACATCTGACAGCTTCTCACATATCTGATGAGTGGGTATGCTTCTGTGTGCCAAATGTTAACTAACTTTGGAAAAAGAAAAATAAAATGAGGTTATATTGGCTCACACAAACCCAGGCAGGGCTGGGATGCCAATGTTAGGGAATTGTGGGAGCAGGAATTAGACACCACTGGGACTCTTTCTGGCTCTATGTAAATGAACTTCTTTCCTACATTCCTGGATTTGGGAGAAGACTAGAGCTCTGGCATGGTTCTCAGCTGTTCCTATGTTTATATTTTCCTAAAAAATACAGTACAACTAGAAAAAGAGATGTAAGTATTATTTTCTTAACTTTTTATAGTTTAAATTTAATATGTCTGTACATATGGATAAACCCTAGCCTGTCTGGCTATACTTAAATGCACTAAAGTCCGAAATCTGTGGTGCTTCAGGAATCCCCAGGGTATGACCATGTGATGGGATGGAAACCTAAATGTCTATTTTACACACCAATGAACTTCGATTCAAATATGCTAAAAGAGCACTTTTGCCTTGTTATTAACTAATTGAGAATATTTTTGCTCAATGAAAACCCTAGTCTTTTTTATTTAAATTGATGTGGATCATATTAAATTATATGGATTTTACCATATATGATTACTTATTCTAGAAGTAAAAATTTACGTGTATTTCTTATCATAAGTTAGTTGTCTTCATAAAAATATATCAAAAGAAAGTAAAAATGACTGATACAAAATTTCTTTCTTTCCCTGGTGAATGAATTCCTGAAGTCACTGCTTCAGGGATAGTGTGATCAATCTAAATTCATCAGAACCATAGATTCCTGGTCCAAAAAAATACAAGGCTGCTGGCTATCTAGTCATCAAATATGCATTCCAGGCAGCAAGATGGAAGCACCAGGAAAAAAGCATAATTTCTTTTTTTGTTTTTTTGATAGAGAATTCACAGAAGTTCCTTAGAGTACATTTACCAACTCTTGGAGCTACTAAGGCACATGATAAATACGACTTTTTAGCTGCAGAGCAAGATGGCAGCTATTAATTAATACTCTGCTACTGAGGAGCAAACGGGGGGTAGTTCTTCGGTATCAATGAGTAGTTGCTGCAATGAGAAAATATATTTGTTTGCATGTGTACCCTAAATATTTTTAATGTAGCTTTTGTTAAAAACTGTAGTGAAAACATATATTTAATTTTCAGAAGTACTTACTGAGAAGTAAGCAAAGCATTTGTGAGAAAATATTTTGGAGATGTCAAGGCACTACCTTTTTTATTAATTTTGCTTAGAGAGATAGGAAGTTTAGAAAACCTTTACATTTTAGTTATACAATTTAGGTTAAACCTATACTCTTCTTGTATTTTTTATTATTAGCCTGGGTTCCAGATGTTTTCTCAAGTATACAATATGTTTTCTATAAAAATTAAAAAGCATTTAAATAATTCTAAGGATTATTTATTTGTCAGTTTGATAGTATATTTTGGAGCATTAAATTTATGAGAATATTTATAGAAAAGTGCATATTTATTTAAAGTTGGAACAATATTTTTGATAGTATATCAGTTTTAATCACCGGCTTGGTGATAATTAACCTGTTGACCAAAACATCATAATAAGTTGTGACAGTTATATAAATAGTACAAAGATTGTCTCAGAGTTACGGATATATATATATATATATGTCCATACATATATATACATGTATATAAGATATATATTTGTACATGTGTTTCCATCCAAAATAAACATGATTCTGACATTTTAATGCACAATGCAGAATCCTGATTATCTACAAAATTCAATGTCAGTTCGTAACAATTTGTAACCATTATTATGCTTTTGATTCTGTTGTCAAAAAATCTAAGAGCCTTTTCTCATTTCATTTTTCTGTAATTCTGATTGGCATGGGACAGGAAGAGAACCAAGGTTGCCAAGATTCATTTGTCAACAAGAGTTGAGCATCAGTCAACAAACTCTCACTTTTTGCAACTGGACCATTATTTACCCAATATTACTCCTGGTGCAACAGTTGGTTATAATTTACTTTATAAAATACCTTGCTGAAATGAACATGAACTATATATGCCATATTTCTAATAAAAGTTTTCCCAAAAGAAATTAGGTTAATTTTATTATTTTTCATTTAAAATTCACAGTTCAACTTACAGAAACTGAACTTTAATGTGAAGCCTTCATAAAATATTAGTTCATGGTCCATTTCATAATTTCATCAGGCTTTCTGTCCATTGAATTACAGTGTTTCGCTGAAGGCTGAGTCACTTCTGCCACATCTGCCCATGTAGTCAACACTGTTGAAATGCCCACGATGCCCCTATGGGTAGAAAGAACTCATTCTGCCCATGGTCAGGAGTGAGCATAACCAGATAACAGCTGCGACTTTCAGCTTTCTCTCTGAGAATTGCCCTCAGCTGAAGAGGGAAAACAAGTTCAAAGCCATGCCGCCATTTCCCGGGGCAGCCTGCTTCTACTGAGGAGTTCATGTTGGAATACAAAAGCCTAGATGTCTAGCCATAAACCCAAATGGGGACAGTTCTGCAGACCTGTCTCATCTTCAGAACTCTTTGGAAACTCTTCTGAGGTCTTGGGAAAATCAGGTATTTCCTGCACCCAATTCTGTCCCTCTCAATTCCACACCAGGTATTGATCTCAACATATCCCATAATAAATCTCTGAATATTATTCTCAGTCTCATTATCTGCTTCTCAGAGAACACAACCTACAGTATCTACTATCTCTGTTTTTCTATGATTATAAATTAGGTGACTGGTCCTGAAAATAAAAACTCATTCAATATGGTAACAACTTATTATTTCCTTGTAACTATATCTATTCTTAACTTATGATTTCAAGTTTGTTTTACTTTATCTTGTAGATGAAGGAAAAAAGAACATTAAACTGCTCTGTTTTATTGTCCTTATATATAAAGAGGGTTTTTTTCAAGTAATAACAGGTTTTTTTAACATTTGAAAATCAGTTAATGCATTTTAGCATATCAAGAGAATGAAAAGATCATTTCTATACATGCACAAAGAGACATTTATTAATATCCAATGTCTATTTCTGATAGACACACATATATGCAAACAAAAAAATGAAGTGGAGAAAACCTCTTATTAAGCTCTCATGCAGCTAAAATCATATGTGACGGTGAGACTGAATACTTCCCCTTATAATTTGGAAAAAAGACTATGATGTCTATTCTAACTATGTCTACTATTCTACTCATAATTTTAGACATCAAAATAAGGCAAGAAAAAGAAGTAAAATGTATCTTGTTTGAATAGAAAAAATAGCAATATTATTAATTTTAATTTTATGTTTAGAAAATATTAACGAATTTATACAAAAGTAACTAGAACTAATAATTGAGTTTATGAGGATACAATTTCATTATACAAAATATCAATTATATGTCTTTATACTTTCCATGGACCATTGAAAACTGAAATTCAAAAACTACCATGTTAAACTGAATCTAACTATGAAATTCTGACATAATATGACAATGAAGGGGCAAGAATTATACGCTGAAAAGTATAAAAGTTGCTTAAAGAATTCACATAACATAGTGGCTCACGCCTGTAATCTTAGCAGGCTAAGAGGCCAAGGTGGGAGGAATGTTGAGTTCATGAGATAGAGAGTGAAACCCTATCTCTAGGAAACATAGAAAAGTTGGCCAGGCATGATGGCGGGCACTTGTATTCCTAGTTACTTGGGAGGCTGAGGCAGAAGGATTGCTTGAGTCCAGAAGTTCAAGGTTGCAGTGACCTATGATGACACCACTGCACTCCAGTAAGTGAAAAAAAAAAAAAAAAGGAGAATAAGAGGATACATACAAAGAGAGAAAATACAGGGACTGTGTTTATGAGCCAAAAAAATTCAAAATTTTCTTTAAATTGATCAATAGAGTCAATCAAATTCCAATTAAAATTTCAGTAGGATATTTAGATTAACAATGGCAAATTGACTCTAAAGTTCATCTGAAAATTCAAAGAACTTTGAAAGTAAAGGTGAAATGTGGAAGACTTACACTACCTGAATTCAAGACTGAGCTTAATATATTCAAGACATTTGGTATCAGTGACAATTTAGAAAAATAGATCAATGACACAGACCATAGTTCAGAAATAGAACTACACATATTTGTCAATGGATTGATTCAAATGAAGTAATTTGCTATGCAAATGTAAAAATGTAAACTTTGGTCCATGCTTCAACCATTTTGTCAAAGGAACTTAAAGTGATTATATAACATAAAATTTCCAGATGAGTAAAGGAAGTATTTGAGATCTTGAGTTCTTATATATGACACTGAATACATGACTCATAAAAAATCATAAATTGAATTGCTCAAAGTTAAGAATTTCTACACTTCAGAATATACTGGTAACAAAATGAAATGGTGATCCACATATGGGGGGGAAGTATTTCTAAATCACATATCCTATATGGAATATGTGATTCAGAATATATAAAGAATAGTCAATATTCAAAATTAAGACTGCAAAGAACTCAGTCACAAATTTATAGATGATTTGAACAGACAGGTAACTGAAGAATATATGGAAAACCAAATGGACACTGAGAAAAATGTTCAACATCATTAGTCATTAGAAGAAATGCCAATCAAACTACACAGAGATATCACTAAATGCCAATTAAAGTGTCAAAATTGAAAAAAAAAGAAACATGGCAAGTGTTGTCAAGGAGATGGAGACCCTGGGATGTTATTTTGTTAGGGGGAATAAAAATTATAAAATCACTTTGGAAAAGAATTTGGCAGCATAAAAAAGGACACACTCTATTTTAGGTGTTTGATTCAGGACAGCTTTTGAATCTCACCTTTTCCTTTTCCCTCTTGCTCCACCTCTAGGGAAGTCAATGAGAAAGTCTGCTTGTTCCCTTCTATAAAGCTCCCCAAAAGTTCAAAGGATACAAACCCTGGCTTTCCGAACCCTTTCCCCAGCTCCACTTCTCAGCTGCTATAAAAGTCAGTCATGTGCCTTGCTTTACCCTTGCTGTAGACTGATCCCACCCTTTTCTCCTTGGGGAAAACTTTGGCAGTTTGCTGCATGAGTAATAATTGTATTTTGTATCCATTGGTGGCTATGTGTCATTTTCCACAATAACTGTATAAATTCCTGGAGCTAGGATGGGTTTGGGGAGGGATGATAAGTGAGCAATAGAGAAAAATGGTACCTAATTAAAAATTTATAGGAGAGTTTCTTGGGAAGTATAGGGCGGCGCCTGTGGCTCATCGAGTGGGGATCCGGCCTAATGTGCTGAAGGTGGCGGGTTCAGACCCTGCCTTGGCCAAACTGCAAAAACAGAAAAATAGCCGGGTGTTGTGACCAGAGCCTATAGTCCCTGTAGCTACTTGGGAGGCCGAGGCAAGAGAATCGCGTAAGCCCAGGAGTTGGAGGTTACTGTGAGCTATGATGCCACAGCACTCTCCTGAGGGCGACAAAGTGAGACTCTGTTTCTACAAAAAAGTAAAAAATAAAATAAAATAAAAAATTAAAAAAGGGGAAGTATATACTTCCTATTTCATTCATTGCTCTCCAGGAAAATGACTTCATATATTCACATAAAGACTGGTACATGTATGTTTATAGCAACTTAATTTGTAATAGCCTAAAACTGGAAGTAGCCATCAAAAGGCAAATGGATAAACAAATTACAGTACAACCCGATATATTTAGGCTGAGCAAAAGAAGCCATACAAAATAGGGGTACACATTGTATGATTTTATTTAAAAATCTAGAAAATGCATATCAATCCATAGTGAAATGAAACAACTCAGAAGTTGACTGGGGATGAGGGAGTGGGTGACAGAGAGTTCAAAGGGAAGGACTGCACAAGGGGATGTGGAAATTTTGGAGTGATGAATATGTTCTATGTCTTTTTTTATTAGTTCAGATTAATATAAGGGTAACAATTAGATTTTAATGTTCGTAATTGTTAAGTAAAGTCCCTGTGTTAGTTGTGTCCTGTACCCAGGAGGTGTGCTATATACCCTTACATTGTGCCCATTAGGTAGGAACACAACAATCCGCCCTCATTTCTCCTCTCCCCTCCTACTTGGCACCCCCCAACTTGAATTGAATTGACTTTTTCTCTTGCGTGGGAATTGATTAGTTTGTCTATTGACTTCTTGTTAGCATTGAGTACATTGGATACTTGTTTTTCCATTCTCGTGATACTTTACTAAGAAGAATGTGTTTTTCAGCTCTGTCCAGGTAAATATAAAAGATTAAAGTCCCCATCTTTTTATGGCTGAATAGTATTCCCTGGTATACTTATACCACAGCTTTTTAAGCCACTCCTAGGTTGATGAGCATTTAGGTTGTTCCCACATCTTGGTGATTGTAAATTGAGCTATAATAAACGGTCTGGTGAAAATGTCCTTTTGATAAAATGATTTTTTTTTCTTACAGGTATATGCCTACTAGTGGAATTGTGGGGTCAAATGGAAGGTCTATTTTGAGTTCTTTGAGGATTTTTCATACTTGTTTAAGTGATCAGTATGTCAAAACTTGTCAAATAGTGGAATGTAAATGTACTATTTTATATTCAATAATATCTCAATAAACATATTTTTAAAAGGTCATTTTGTCTTTGTCTAATCTCTGTCTGGATCAAACAAGTTTTTTATTCTATTCGTCTCTATGAAGTATGGCTGTTGATATTTCATATTATATGAATGGCAAAGAGAAAATACTCATGACACCATACTCACAGTCCATTGCTTCTTTGACTTCTCTTCGGATACACCAATACTAAATTGTTGGTTTCATATCTCATGAACTCTTATGGTTCTTGCCTTAGCTGTGGTATTTCTTCTGCCACAAGTCTCATCTACTCCCATTCTTCAGCTAGCCAATGTGCAGTTCTTTATTCAAGATTGAATCCATTCTACTCTCCTATAGTGTGATTAAAAAAGAACATTTTAAGTTGGATAATATGTTGATGATGGCAAAGACCAAATATTCATCTGCAGATATGTTTATTTGCTGAAAATAATTCAACCTGTATTTATCATATTTTCCTTTACAAAATGGGCAACATAGTGAGAATATCAGTGCACTAAGGCACCTCTTCATTTGGGTCATTTTCATGTTAACTATTAACAGAAAATTAGATATTGAATCATAATTCTAGTATGACATTTCTTCAAGGCCCTGTGATCACAGACTATAGTTCTTTAATTTCTCACAATAGGTCGATACAAAGCTGAAGGTAATTCAGAGAGACTGCTAAAAACACGTGCTCATGTGAGCTCTATGCTAGAGAAGTGTGTGTTTGTATTATTTAGATAATCCGTGTTTTGTGTTAGTCATTCCAAGTGCCATAAGACAAAAAGCAAGTAATATCTTTGTGGCATTTAATGTATTTGAATAGAAAAGAATGGTGGAGGAAACCAATATTCTGGCTATGTTAGTACTCACCAGAGAAACCAAACCAATGAGAAACAAAACTAATGGCACAAATGGACACACACACACACTTTTACACGTTATACATAAAAAAGAGATTTATTCTAAGTATTTAGCCCATGCAGTTATGGAGACTAACAAGTGCCAAGGTGGAGAGTCAGCAAGTTGGAGACCCAAGGAGCCTTAGGTATAGTTTCAGCCTGAAGGCCAGGAAGTTCAAAACCCAGGGAAGCCAATGTAGTACAGCACAGGAGGGGTTCTCTTTTACTTGGGAAGAAACAGCCTTTTCGGCTGGGCACGGTGGCTCATGCCTGTAATCCCATCACTTGGGAGACTGAGGTGGTGGATAGCCTGAGCTCACAGGTTCAAGACAAGCCTGACCAAGAGCAAGACACTGGCTCTAAAAATAGCCAGGCATTGTGGCAGGTGCCTGTAGTCCCAGCGACCTGAGAGGCTGAGGCAAGAGGATCACTTTAGCCCAAAAGTTTGAGGTTGCTGTGAGCTATGATGCCATGGCACTCTACCAAGGGTGACAGGTGAGACTCTGTCTCAAAAAAATATATATAAATAAATGAAACAGCCTTTTTGTTCTGTGTAGGCTTCAATTGGCCGAGGAAGCGCTATGCTTTACCAATTCTACCAATTAAAATCTCTTTACAAAACACCTCGCAGAAATATCTAGAATAATATTTGAGCCTCTCATGACCCAGTGAATCTGAAACATACAATTAGCCATCACATTGGTACTTGTAGGAACATCCATGAAATCTGCCTCCCTCATCCTAGATGGAAGCTTGCCAAGGTTTCAGGAGCATTCCTGAGGATCTCTTCCATGTTTCAGGAGCATTCCTGAAGGCCCCTTCCATGTATTGTTAACTAGAAGGATATGTGCACTAAAGAATGATGTCATATGGCTATGGTCTTTATTTTTTTAGTGTGTATCTGTTTTTTTATTTACTTATTTTTAGAGTCTGTCATCTAGGCTGGAGTGTAATGGAACAATCATTAACTCATTGCAGCCTCAAACTCCTGGGCTCAAAGAATCTTCTTGCTTCAGACTCTTGAGTAGGTGAGATTACAATAACAGGTGCCAGCCACAGCCACTGTGCCTATTTGATACGATCATTTATTGAAAACAGTTTATCTTGGTCAGGTATTATGGTGATTTTTATTATATAGTACTTTTACTGTTGTGATCCATTCACCTATGACACAGGGTTGTATCCAGGTCTTCTAGTGACAAATTGGAATCATCCTCTTTTAGACAGCCTCACTTAGCCTGACTGCTCCTACTACACCCCCCACGGAAACACATAGCTTCTCCTTCAGAATGGGATGTAAAGATAATTTGGGCATGATATTATATTTTAGTGAGGAGATATGCTTACGTAATTAACTATATTCTTTAATAACATTTCTCTGGCACATCTCTTTCCCTTATGTACAAAACATAAATTCAATACTGATGGCAATGATGGAAGCATACCTGTTTTAGATTCATAGTTTGCATAACATTGTTACCCAGTTCTATAGAGTTCTCCTTGAGGAAAAGCCAACTCAACATATTGCATTACTTTTAATTTGTCTCCAATTCCCTTAAGTAATAATCACAATGTATTATTTAATTTTTAAGCAAGTTGTCTACTAGACACAGATGACAACTTCATGATTTTTGGAAAATTGTATATGTAGAACAGAGAGGGCACTGATTTTCTTTGCCTGTTGGCTTGATTCTACAACTATGTGGTAAAAGTCAAATTAAATACCAAATAAACGTTTTGTTTGTGTGTGCACATGCTAGCTTGTTTGTATAGGAACCATTTGCATTTCTGACAAAGAACTAGCCAAAAATCAGCTAGATTTCCTTTAGATAACCGAGGAGGACAGCAGAGTTTTTGAAATTCTGAGTTCCTTCTAAGTGTAAAATTTTCTTTGTGAATCAATATCAAAATGCGGCAGATTGTCTGAAAAAGACAAATGCGTACAATGAAGAACATTCCTCTTTTCAATTTGTTTGTCTGCTTACTAGGAAACAGAGTACCACATCTACTTCATGAAATCATTCAAGAATACATATGTTAATAGGATGCCAGTGCAAGGGACATCAACAGGTTAAATTAGATAATGGTTGGATAATATGAAAAATACTTCCGTAAAACCCAGGCAAAGCTGGGGCAGGGAGGGGTGGTGGTATGGGGCTAGACCCCTATCTCTCATTATATACAAAACTTAAATCATATGGGTTAAAGATTTAGGTCTTAAAAGATTTAAGACCTAAACTATGAAACGACTATTATGAAAGACAACAGTAAGGAAATTCTCCAGAACATTGGTCTGGGCAAGGATTTTTTGAGCAAAATTGGACAAATGTGGTCATATCAAGCTAAAAATCTTCTGCACAGCAAAGAAAGCAAAGTGAAGAGACAATCTACAAAAGGGGTGAAAATATTTAAAAATTATCCATCTGGCAAGACAGTAATAATCATAATATGTAAGAATCTCCAAAAACTCAGCAGGAAAAAAATCAAATAATCTGCCTCTGTAGTCCCAGCTACTCAGAAGGCTGAGGCTGGAGGAAAGCTTCAGCCCAGGGGTTTGAGGTTGCAGTGAGCTATGACGAGTCATTGCACTTTAGCCAGGGTGGGGTGTCAGAGTGAGACTCTATCTCAAAAGAAAGGACAAAGGAACTGAACAGATATTTTTCAAAAGAATACAAAAAATGCCCAGCAGGTATATGAAAAAATTGCTCCACATCACCAGTCATCAGAGAAATGCAAATATAAACTAGAATGAGTTATTGGCTCATTGCAGTTAAAATAGATTTTACCAAAAAGACAGGCAATAATGAACGGAGGTGGAAAAAGAAGAATGCTCCTGTGCTGTTGGTGGGATTGTAAATTAGTGAAACTCTTATGAAGAACAGTATAGAGGTTGCTCAGTAAAATAAAAATAGAACTACTATATGACCCAGCAGTCTCACTGCTAGATATATGTCCGAAAGAGGGAAATTTAGCATATTGAAAAGAATCTGCACTCTCATGGTTAGTGAAGCAATAATCACAAGGGCCAATATTTGGAATCAATCTAAGTATTCACTACTAAGTGAATGGATAAAGAAGACGTGTACATATACATGATGGACTGTTAAATAGTACAAATCAGCAACGAGTTAGCTCATACTGTAAAATAATTCAGAGTGGAATAGGATTGTTCCTAACACAGAGAAATGACAAATACCTAGGAAATCAATACCCCAATTTCTCTCATTAGATTAATTCACTTCATAGCCCTGCATTGAAATATCACATGTACCCTATAAATATATAACTATTACGTACCCATAACAATCAAAAAGTAAAATTTAAAAAAGGAGAGCATACCTTCCCTTTTGCTATCCTTCAAGTTAATGAACTATAGTAGACTCTGGAAACATGGCAACAGTATTCAGTTTATTTCTAACACAAATAGTATACAGAGAAGCAACCACAGAGTCAACATTCATATAATTTGCTGGTGTTATAAAAAGGGCAATTGCAAGAAAACCCTAAGATGTCTTTCTCATAAATGCTTTAGCTAGTGACAAATATTCAAATACGTTCACTCAAACTAAATTCCCTATGCACACTACCCAAAGTAGAGGAAGGTTGAATCACAGAATAAGAAGATCTCAGAATCTTGTCTGATTCTGTGTTTGGGTTAGGCATGAAAACCTCATGATTCCTTCATGGAATCTTTTCCTCAGTTGACCTGAGTAGGAAAATATTTCTCTTACATTTGCACACTTTTTATTAGTGTGTTGGGGTTTGGATTTTCCCAGGGAGAATAAATTACTTAAACTGAGATAACTTACTAGTAAAACCAAAACAAAACAGAAAATAGAGGGTGATAAAACACTTTCTTCTTGATCTTTTCACATCCTATGAAAAGATAATCCATTCATTTGAGGTGACCAGTATAGAGTATATACACATATTTATTTTGTTCAAATCCCCTTTTTTAAAAAAAGTCTACCAAACGGAAGACAAAAAATAACTTTCTTTGTCTATACAAGGCAGGCAATAAAATGAAATGTGCCTTTTTGATAGCAAGATCATTTAAAATCAACCAAGTTGGCAATCCCTTCGAAAGAAGGTTGTCTCTAAGGCAGGAATCCTTAATCTGCCTCAACCCAAACTTCTAAGAAATATGTGCTTATGTATTAGAGCAGAACCATGGGAAATGAGAGTTTGATAACTTTCAATGATAAGATTAGATGTTGGTTGAATTTACTTCTGGTTGAGTAAAGCTTTGTCATTTCATCTTTGCCTTAGTCATAACTAAACTCTTACTACTTTAAATTGGTTTCAATGATCAGCCAAACAAAGATAGGAAAATTTCCTCCTAAAATTATTACTTTGTTAAACTTTCCGTAAAGACAAAAGTTGTTTTTGTAATCTCAATTATCATGTCTGTCTCCTCAATCTATTTCAAAAGAGAGATCTGATACAATACTATAGAAAATGTCAACTACTTTGTGAGAATAATAAATGTAATCTTTATAACAAATAATTCCTAATGATTAAAAGTATGTGCTTCCATCACCATTCAAATGTGTGGAGCAACAGTGATTTTCTGAAGCAATACTGCACACAGGAATTAATAGGTGAGGACGTCCCTAACAACTGGAACCCCGGTTTTATGTGGTGTGGCCTTTTGGTGCCTAAATCTTCCACGGTCAGAAGGAAAAATTGTTAAAAAGCTAGAATCATAGTTATGTTGTGTTCTGGGTCCAACCCTGTAATCCTCAAAGAGAAATAACTTACAGTGAGTGAGAATAGAACACATTTCTTCTGCATAAGAGTAAGTAATTTCTCTTACTCTTTCTGTACATGGATCTGTGATCGATGTGAGAATTCAAAGCCAAAGTAAAATGCTTGGTTACTTGGCAAGAAAGAGACAAAACAGAGCCAACATCTGAACTAGAGACCAGTTAACAATTAGTGGGATGCAAGATCATGTCACATTAAATGCTCTAAAATAAATACTAAAGAAATAACAAATATTTGTTATAGAGTCTGAGCTGGCTTTCACCTGGGAGTACAGAGTGAGTAAAGAAAAGGAAACTTAGAACATTAGACGGAAACAAAAATATAAAATTTACTTATTTTTATTTATGGAAATTATTATACTTTTCTAAATATCTTCATGTGTTTATATCTTTCTTGTATGAGAAGTAAATTAGACGTAAGCAAAAATAAATATAATTAACATTGAAACACATTCGCCAGTTTCGCCTAAGTTCCTGAACTATTTCTACATTTACGGTTGATCAATTTATCCCACTGAGTAAGAATATTAACTGCTGCATGCTATTTCTTTTTTTATTTCATAATCAGTCATTCACAATAGATTATTTCAACCAAAGAAATTTGGACCACCCTGGAGGTCAGAGGAAATTGTAGTTACTTCGACCTCCCCAGAGCAATTTTAGCAGCGAGGTTGCTACCCCAGGGAATGTCATTTTTATGTTCCATTAGTGATAAGAGTTATTTTTGTACTGCTCATGATCATTTCTCACTCTGCTTATACATGCACATTTATCTGCACCCCATTCAAATTATTTCCAATTGCATAAACTACATAACACATCTCAGAAGTTCAATGGCGGTTGTTGTAAACAGAGGACAACGTGAGGGCAGTGAATTCACGTAAGTGAATTAATATGTAATCATTGGCATAAATTATCCAGTGCTTTTTGTGCCCACAGTTTAGTGGACAAAATATTGTCTTCATTTTCAAGTCAAGCTAAGCTCTCACTATTAGCCTGAAAATCAGTTGCAAATACAGAATTATCCAGAGGTGTAAATGAGAGATGTTTTTAATCAAGTTTATCTTAAATTATGTATGCATCTGGATACAATAAGACAAGAATTGTTTTAGGTGGGAAATTAAACTAACTACAATTATTAACCATTTACACTAGTCTAGGCTTTATGCTGGTTCTACATGAAGAGGTTTATAATATAGTTTTCCAACTCATGTGAAGAATCTTCTCTCTGCTACCATAGAGACAAGACTCACAAAGGCTTATTCATGAGCATGCCATCTGAAGGGTATTTAGTGCATATCATGAAAAAGGGAAGATTCAAGCAAGGATGGCAATGCCTAGCTTTACACACCACTATTTTGCTTAAGACTAGAAGTTCTATCTCAAGGAGTTAGCAAATATGTAAGGGAGGCTACTTCCTCCCCTAAACTTAAAATATTTTACTGACAAATTTACATTCTAATAAAGAAGATACATTTTAATTTTGACTTTGCTACATATAAAAGCTTAATTTCATAATTTAATACCAATGACTTCTCTAGTTACGTCTAATTCCGCAATTGTAAAACGGAATTGTTGTCTCCTTTTTCCATTCCAAACGCAGTCATAATTATGAAAGGGAATAAGTCACTAGGGTCCTTTGCATGCCTGACTCCTCAATCCAAGGAAAGATAACAAAGCGTGTCTGCAGAAAAAACCAGATGTGTAGCAATAATAAATTCAACAAGGATTAAAGGTCAAAATTAGGCTTTTATTTTTGGTGACATTTTAAAAAAATGATTTATAAATCAGCTACACTTCTTAAATATTATATGAGCTTCATATAAATGTTTTAAATGTCTCTTCACAATTTTTAATTAAAGGAAAACTTGTCCATTTGAAAAGTCATTAATTCATTCTATGACATGTAACTAGATTTGAAAACAGAAGAAAGAAAATAGCATCCGAGTGTCATCTAAGTTCTAATTGTCCTTATAGGACTTCATATATACATCAACTTCATTAAATTAAATTCACTTATCACAGCAATGACTTAAGGTGAGTATTTATAATTGTTTTTCTCAGCAGAGAACACAGGAAAGCCTAGGGGTGAAAATATAACCTGTATTAGCACTCGTTTTAATAGAGAGGGCTCTGGAATCAGGCTGCCTGCATTAAGTCTAAGTTTTCCAACTGTTTAACTGTGTTGATTTGATGAAATTATTGAATTTTGGAAGGGCATTCTTTTGCCACTTGTAAACTATGACTCATATTTGCACATGGTACTTCGAGCTGCTACTTGTTTGCCTGAGTGCTGACATACTAACTATATCATCACCATCGTAATCATCATCATCTGCTCCAAAAAGAGGGGCAGTCCACTGACATTTGGACACAGTTATTTGACACCTAAAACCATCTTGTCTCATCTATAAATGTTAAGTTATAAACAGCCATTGGACTACTGAAATTATCACGTATCTATGACTGATAATTTAATATCAGAGTGGCCCCTCCGGTTGTTTGGTTGGAACTTGCGGCACTGGTTGTTCCACACATTGATTCCATGTCGGCTGTCCCTTTATTACTTGACTGCTCTCATGGGTTCATGTTGCTCAGCTTGTCTTTTATGTGGAGACACTTCTCTGGATTTCATTTTTCTCTATCTCCTTATAGTATACATGTTACCTCAGCGACCAAATGTATTTTCAATGCTTTCATTACCAGCAAAATATTAACAGGTACCGAAAGGAAATTCTCTGTCACCTGACAATAGAGGGTCATTAATTACATAGGCTGTGGAAATGTTTCTTTTCTTTTTTTTTCCTCCTAAGGTTGTGCAACACGATGGCCCTAAGAATGCACAAAGGCTTATTGGACGTCTCCACCAAAATATACCACGAACAATTCAACATGCGCCACATTAAACTCAACATTATTATCCTCAAATACAGTAGAACCGTTATATGTTGACCATCCACGGGACTCTAGCAGACTGGTAAACATAACAGAGCTGGTCAACATAAGGAACATCCCAGAACTTTGGAAGGCTTCTTGTACTGATATGCACATGTGGTACATGTCCCGTCTATGAAAATCAGGTCACCTTAAGTTGGTGGTAAATATAGAGACCAGGTCAACCGTGAAGATTCTACTGTATATCCTTCTTATGATACTTAACTCTCTGAACTGGTTACTCGTAATCACCCACTTGCCTAGAACAAACACTTGTCTAAGACAGAAGTATGGCTGGATTTCTTTTCCCTCATCTTTGTAGACATTCTTTTATTTTTATTTTTTTATAGATAGGGTTTCACTTTCTCACCCAGGCTGGAGTGGAGTGGTGCAATCATAGTTCATTGTAACCAACTCCTGGCTCAAATGATTCCCTGACCTCGACTTCCCAAGTAACTGTGACCACAAGCATATACCACTATGCTAGGCTATTTTTTTCTTTTTAGCTTCTTTTATTTTTGAAGATGGGGTCTTGCTTTATGACCGAGCCTGGTCTGAAATTCTTGGCCCTAAGCAATCCTCCTGCTACAGCCATCCAAAGTGCTGGGATTACAGAAATGAGCCACTGTGCCCAGCCCCATCACTATTCTTTCATCAACTGCTATTGATCCTGTCTCCTTCAATAAAAAAATAAATTACTACCTCCTTCAAAAAAGTTGAAAGTTGTACTACATACATGCATTATTCCATTTCATTCTTATAAAAAATCATAAGACACAGACATCACTGCTATCAGTTTCACTTTATGTAGAAAAAAATAAATTGTAAAGAAGTTAATTACCTGGACAACATCATATAGCTAGCAAATGGTGGAGCCGGGGTTTCCAGCAAGCCATCTTAAATGAAGATGACATGCGCTTTCTCACTAAATATAAAGCTTTCAGGACTTTCTGATGAATTATAAGTAAATGCTGTGGTTCACACGGGACTCTAAAGTGCACTTGTGATTTTTGCTTAAATAATTGGATGAACTGACTGAGATGGTGACAACTGGGAGAGTACATTTTGGGGTGAGTGAAATCAAATGTAAAATTTGACATCTTTATTAGATAACCATATGGATATGCTAAGTAGACAGTTGGATATATGACTCTGGAGTCAGTAGAGAAGTCAGGGCTGAAGGTAGGCATTTGGGAACAATTGACATTTAAACGGTACTTAAAACTTTGGAACTTGATGAGAACTTTTAGAGTTAGTATAGAGGGGATACATTTTTGCACTGTGACCATTTACTCAGTTCCTAAATCATAGTAGATATTTAATAAATATTTGCTAAGGAAATGAATATATATACATAGAATCTGATTCTGTGTCAGGTACTAGATCAGCTTTGGACTTAAAGAATAATTGATGAGTTCATACTTTTAGCTATTTTCATGTCTATGTTTATACACTAACTGGGTAAAATAAAATCTGTCAAAAGATAATATAAAAAATATCCAGGCTACAGTATTATAAAATTCCATTTTAGGATTCAGATTTGAAAATTTGATTTTAGACAAGTCAAATAATTATCCAAATCCTGTTTTGCTTTGTTTTGTTTTTATTAAGAAGTTTATCTGCATGGTCTTTCTAACTTTAATATTCGATATATGAAGGAATTAGCAAATATAAACCCTGTAAGGTTAATAATAAAAATACATCTGGCTCGGCGCCTGTGGCTCAACGGGCTAAGGTGCCAGCCACATACACCTGAGCTGGCGAGTTAAAATCCAACCCGGGTCTGCCAAACAATGACAGCTGCAACCAAAAAAATGGCCGGGTGTTGTGGCAGACGCCTTGGGAGGCGGAGGCAAGAGACTCGCTTGAGCCCAGGAATTGGAGGTTGCTGTGAGCTGTGATGCCATGGCACTTTATCCAGAGTGACAGCTTGAGGCTCTGTCTCAAAAAAAAAAAAAATAATAATAATAAAAATAATAATAAAACTACATCTAAGGTTTTCACGACACAATGAAAGGAAGAAAGTAAAAGAGGGTAAGTTAGGATTTCAAGAAAACCGAGTTAGTTAAGAAACATAAATTTTGGTTTACATAAAAGACAAATGACAAGAATTTCAAAAGAATAAGAGGAGATTTTGGCTGCACTCTGCTGACCTTGTTAATTTATCAACCGTATTTTTGGTATGTATGACAATAAAGAATCATTTTAGCATTAACCATTGGTGAGAAACAACCTTGGGAGACAGGCATGCATTCAATGACATTTGGAAGTCATCCAAATGGACCAACACCATCTTTGCCTTCAGAATTCTCAGATTTATGCACCAAGACAGTTCTTAGGATCAGTTAGTATCCAGGTTACCATCAATTTCCTTTCTTTGTGTTAGTAGAATAAAGAAAATGTTCTCCTGTGTTTACTTTTCAAAAGTCTTTTGTTCATAAAATCCAGCAATTAGAAATACACCCCCACTAGCGAACAATATTACCTCTTCCTTACATTTTGCTGACATTTGCAATCACAGAATTATGTGGCTGTCAGCAAAGAGATTTCTTCCCATCCCTGGACACATCCCACTCCAACTGAAAGTCTTCAATTCCCAATTCCTGATTTGGAAGAAAAGGAAAGATTGGACAGTTTTAGTTTTTTGTTTTCTTTCCTCAGCTGTATTTCTAATCTAATTGGATTTTTTAAAAAATACTATCCTTTACTGAAAACACGAAAGATTTACTTTCTTAAGGAATAACAATCAGTTCAAAAAACTTCATAATATACCAAATCTGAAAAAGAGAATTGAGGTAGGTCTTTATTCTTCTAATATGGAAGATAAATGAATAATGGTATTAAATGAGGAAGATTCCAGTCAGCATAATGAATAAGTCCAGACTATTTTCCTATTTTCTCCAGCAGTACATCTAAAATTATCTACAGTGGTTTTCTACTTAGTTATTTTCTAGTGTTATTAAATGGTAAGTAAAATCTATGCTATCATCATTATTCATTTTAATTACATGTAATTACAGATGTTAATGGTATGGGCCCCAGAATTTAAGACTTCATCTTAATTTTTTTTAATTAAATCATACCTGTGTACATTAATGCAATTATAGGGTACAATGTGCTGGGTTTATATACAATTTGGAATACTTTCATCCAACTGGTTAACAAAGCCTTCACCGCATTTTCTTAGTTATTGTGTTAAGACATTTATATTCTACACTTACTAGATGTAACATGTGCCCTTGTATAATGCAACATAGGTGTGGTCCCACCAATTACCCTCCCACCACCCATCTTCCTCCTTCTCCTCCCCTCCCCCTCCTCTTTCCCCTTCATCTTGGGCTGTAATTGGGTTATAGCATTCATATGGAAGTGTGGGTGCTTATAAATTGTTTTCATAGTAGGGCTGAGTACATTGGATACTTTTTCTTCCATTCTTGAGATACTTTGCTAAGAAGAATTTGTTCTAGCTCCATCCATGTAAACATGAAAGAGGTAAAGTCTCCATCTTTAAGGCTGCATAATATTCCATGGTGTATATATACCACAATTTATTAATCCATTCATGGGTCAATGAGCACTTGGGGTTCTTCCATGACTTAGCAATTATGAATTGGGCTGCGATAAACATTCTGGTGCAAATACCTTTGTTATAAAGTGATTTGTGTTCTTCTGGATATATACCTAGTTGTGACATGACATTCCAGAAAGTCGGACTGTGGCAGCCATCACGAGTACATGGTCCTGTTCAGTAAGTGCACCAGGGGTGGAGGCGTCTGGAGCACCAGCTCTGGCCAGCACCTTTAATGTGCTCACTGTAGAAGTCTCCAGGATAGATTAAGGGCATGCATTTGAGTCTCTCATTCATCCAGAAGCATCAGAGGCACACACGGGTGAAACCATTCTGAAGAATCTGAGCTGAGTTTCTGAGATAGCCTTTCTAAAACATTAGGGAAGAAGACTGTATTTTCCTAACTGTAATGGTAGGTGATAGGCTGCTTCACTGAAATATTGTATGGTTGGTGCTTCACATTCCTCTGCACTGGGATTGCACCCCTTGGGTTACGACTAACTCATATCTCTCTCTCTTTTTATTTTTACTTTTGTAGAGACAGAGTCTCACTTTATCGCCCACGGTAGAGTGCGGTGGTGTCACATAGCTCACAGCAACCTCCAGCTCCTGGGCTTAGGCGATTCTCTTGCTTCAGCCTTCTGAGTAGCTGGGACCAAAGGCGCCCGCCACAACGCCCGGCTATTTTTCTGGTTTTTTTGCAGTTCGGCCAAGGCTGGGTTTGAACCTGCCACCTTCAGTGTATGGGGCAGGCACCCTACTCGATGAGCCACAGGCGCCACCCATATATCTCTTAAGAGTCATTCTGGTAGCTACACAAGCACTTAGGAAAAACTTTAAAATTATTATTACTTGTGGATCATTAAGTATTTTAAGCAAAATGTCTTGGTCTCTTGGACTGCTATAGCAAAATACCACAGACTGGATGTCTTATAAATAAAGTACATTCGATTCCCCCAGTTCTGGAGGCTGAGAAGTCCAATGTCAGGGAAGATGTGGTATCAGGCAGAGGCCTGCTTTCTGGTCCGTTTCCAGCACCTTCTCACTGTGTCCTCAGCGTGGTAACGGAAGAAGCACCTGAGCTTCTTGGGTCTCTTTTATAAGAATACTAATCTTAATCATGTGGGCTCTGCCCTTGTGACCCAAAGGCCCCACCTCCTAACACTATCACCTTGGGGTTAGGATTTCAACGTATGAATTTTTTTTTGGGGGGGACACAAATATTGAGTCCATAGTGCAAAGATTCACACTTATTCCCTTTCTGTGCACGTGGGCTGGATAGACAGGAAAGCTGAATTTGTCACTGTAAGGTGCAGCGTCGTGCATTTTAACACATGCACTGGTGTGCTGCCCTTGCTTGGTACTGTAGTTACAAGTGAGCCTTTGCCCATTGGGAAGTGGGGTAAGGTTTGGATTATTTTTCAGTGTTATTTGTGCCTTAACCAGTCCTTAGGAAAGCAAACAACATACACGCATTTGAAATTCTAAAATTCTCTCTCTCTGTAACAAATACTAATCATGGAGGCTAAGTAAATTGATGAAGCAAAACAACCACATTTTCTCTGGTATTTGAAGTCTTGCATCAGGAGGAAAAATTTTTACTGTAACTGATAGAGAAATGTTTGATTTATAAAAAAATTAGCGAGGGGGCTGTGTTTTCTCTGGGTTTGCTTTGTTTTCAAAGCTCTGTTATGATTCAGCTCTAGAAAGATGAAAAGTCAAGCGTGGTCCCAATTATTAAGTGAAGCCTACAGCTGTGAAATAAAGCCTGAGGATGTGGAAGTAAAAGAGTCAGCAGCTGTGAAGTGAGCTGCCAGGCAGGAATTGATAGAGATTGTCTTGTGGGGCCGATCCCCATCCGGGAGCTGATGAAAGTGAGCAGGGAAAATGCAGACCCACCAGTGAGAGGAGACCTGAGTTACAGCTCTCTCTGGAAGCAGCAAAATGAATTGAGTTTTTAAAATGAAAACTCTCTATGCCTAGGAATGGTTTTTAATGACTATAAGGAGTATTTTTATGGAGAAGATTAATGTAAACGTTCAAAAAGTCATTTCCATCATTACTGGAGATGCAAAACTCTTGGGTGTTTTCAGATGGGGTAGGAGAAGCATATAGGCACAGGGCAGATAACTTAGATCACTTGGGGGTGAATAGGTAAACAACGTGTGGAGCCTAGTTACCATGTTTTTGCAGTTTTTAGTAGAGTGGGAGAGGTTACAATTATAAGTACAGAGGTTTAGGGGGAAAAAGACAATACAAAACACGGATGTTCCACGTGAACTCACAGAACGTAGGGGAAAAGCGGAGTGAGGTGGTGGGAGACCACTCCCAGCGCAACCGTGCAGTCGGAACATTAACCAAAAGAGTCACTGGTACCTCGGGAGGCAACACGCCACGCAGGTGAGCAGTTCACCGGGGGCTCGAGGCTGCCGCAGAGGCTGCTGAAAACACAGAAAATACAGCAGGATTGCTCGCAATGCTTAATTAGCACAGGGCTGGCCGGGAGATGGAGATGAAGCTGAACCAGCAAGGCTGCTTTGAAGACAGGCTCGGGGAAGGGGGGTAAAGCCAGGGGATGCTTGGGTGCTGCTCTGTGGGGAGGGGTGCTGTGTTGCAGGCCTCGTTTATAATTTTGTTAAAATGAAGCAGAAAGAATTCCTGCTGCCTGAGGAAAAGTAGAGTGGGGCTTTATCCTTCCCTGCTGAAGGTTCTGTTACTACTCCCGCTTTTCTGGTTCCCTTTGCTGATAAAATAAAATAAAGCGCTTATGAACTAGATTGTGTCCACGTCATACTGACATAATCCCTCTATTTCTCAGTTGCGTGTGAGTTTCACTGACCTTGTAGAAAACACGTTCTGTAGCAGAACATTCTGTTTAATAATTTGGAATTTTGTAGAGTGAATCGGACCCTAGACTCCTAGTTTGATGGGGATCTTAGTAACCATTTGGTGAGTCCTATTTTCTAAGCAAGGAAACAGAAAATTGGAGAACTTACATGTTTGTTCAAGGCCCTATAGTAATCTAGTATTTACTGACTTTTTTTTTTTTTCTTTTTTGTGGTTTTTGGCTGGGGCCGGGTTTGAACTCACCATCTCTGGTATATGGGGCCAGTGCCCTACTCTACTGAGCCACAGGCACCACCCTGAATTTTAATTCTAAAAGCTATAATCTTGGGACTACTTCATACATTTATCTCAGGGGATATATAATAACAGAATTTTAGGAAATAGTCTACTTTAATGGCATTAAATAATTAGAATTATCTCTCACACATTCTCCTTTTTGGGGTGGCTTTTTAAAATTATTTTTCTTGTTAAATCATGATTGTGTACATAAATGCAATCATAGGGTACAATATGCTGGTTTTTTTCTTTTCTTTCTTTTTTTTTTTTTTTTTGTAGGGATAGAGTCTCACTTTATCGCCCTCCGTAGAGTGCTGTGGCCATCACACAGCTCACAGCAACCTCCAACTCCTGGGCTTAGGCGATTGATTCTCTTGCCTCAGCCTCCCAAGTAGCTGGGACTAGAGGTGCCCGCCACAACGCCCAGCTATTTTTTGTTTTGCAGTTTGGCCGGTGCCGGGCTTGAACACGCCACCCTTGGTATATGGGGCTGGCGCCCTACTCGCTGAGCCACAGGCACCACCCAAGTGCTGGTTTTATATACAGTTTGAAATATTTTCATCGAACTGGTTGACATAGATTTCACGGCATTTTCTGGGTGGCTTTATGGAGTGTCAAAGCTAAGGAAGACTATTCAAGACTATTGCAACCAGGGGAAACGAGGCCAGTTGGGTGGAAACAAAGGGCTGGAGTGAGGGTGTCCTGGCCATTTGTGTTTGTGAATTGTTCTTATCCAGTGGAAAAGTAAGCTTTCTCACAGACCAAGCCTCCCATCCTTCCACAGAGCCAATTCCTGGTTAGGCTCCTGGCTGCCCCTCTGACCTCAGACTGGGAGACAGGGGCACCATCTTCCCTGCTGGTTACATTTAAAGGGGGTGGCTGCCAAGTCTTTGGGAAAGGAAGTTCTCCATTGTAAAACTAACTAGAGGCTTTTAAAAAGATTTACATCTGAAAGGGGCAGAGAAAGAATTTTCACTGAACAACTTTTCTAAAGCAAATGCTATAAGAAAAGGGAGGTGGGAAGCTTGGGTTCAAGAGGAAGTGTATCTAAGGTTTTGTCAAGCTGTCTCAGTCAGGAGTTTGTACCTACAACCCCTTTCTATGACGCAATGTCAACTCACCTTTTTGAGATGGGGATGTAGTTTCATTGTTTAATTATGCTAGCTCCCTCTTTTCTACAGATCTCTTTTCTGAATAGTTCTTATTTTTCTACAGGTACATATAGGCAATGCATTATTTGTGATGCAAAACAATTCAGTATTTTCTTAGTTTGTTAGGAGCATGCCCTGGGCTGTCTTTGTATAAACAAAATGGTTTTTTCTAAGAGAGGAATAAAAATATATATATTTTTTACTATGATACCAAGGGACATCGTGTATTTTGACAGGCTCCACAGCTCTCCATTTCCCCGATTCTTTCCTTTTCTCTCCAACAGGACTGTTCCCACCTACAAAGTCCTCTTTTTTATTCTCCAGAGTCACTTGTACTGCTGATACTGTTAGGGATCAATCGATGCTGCTCGGGGTGCTGGAGCCCTCACTACCAGATGCATATGCCAGAGCTGGACCCGGTCTTGCAGAATTGAAGAGAATGCCCCATTGTGTGTCTCTCAACTGGAAAGAAATAAAAATAGAATAGCTTTTTGAATCCTGACGACCTGGAGAAGGTGGTCTTGGATCATTCATCTGTGGCATCCTGCTCCCCGGATTCCATTGAGGCTGGACCACAACTACCGGCCTGTCCGTCTCCATGCCGGACCTCGTGTCTCTCTCTGCTGGTGTCTGGCTTTGTTCAGAGTTCTATTTGTTGTGGTTCCTTCTTCCTGTAGGATACATCCTGTAATTAATTCCAGGAAGCTCATTAAATGCTCTTAGAAATAAAATCCTGTTTATCTTCCCCTAACAGTTTATTAGAGCAGCGTGAAACTATTGGTATTCTTGATAGCTAACCTTATAGACAGAAAAGGAATATGTCAAGACTTTGTTTGCTTTACTAAGAAGAATGTATTTCAACTATGTCCAAATTAATACAAAAGATGTAAAGTCACCATCCTGTTTAGTGGGTGAGTAGTAATATGTTCTTCTTAGTAAAACATCACAAGAATGGAGAAGAATCCAATGTGCTCAATTCTGATATGAGGACAATCGAGGCCAGTACATGGTGGGGGGAGGAGAATGGGGGTGTAGAGAGAGGGAGGGAGGCAGGGGGATGTGGGGCCAGAGGGTGTGACACACCTCTTGGGAAGGGGACACTGTTATTAGAGGGACTTTACCTCGCAAATGCAAACAATGTAACCTGCCTCTTTGTACCCTCGATGATTGTTGAAGAAAAAAAACAAAAGACATTGATTTGCTATCTTTAATTTGTAAGATTGTAAATCATTTTAATTTTCTTTTTGCTTTTCTGTTTTTTACATTGAACATGTGTTCCTTTAATAATCAGAATAGTTAACACATAATGTAAAAAACTAAGCTACTTGAAATATATTGTACTTAGAAAATTATATGATAGTTTTAAAGAGATAGATGATGTCTTCTTTATGTAACAAAAACTAGTCTGAACATAGTTAACCAAATTACTTAAACACAGGCCCTTGTGTGGGCAAATATTTGTGTTTAAATTTATCTCTAGGATTTCCTTTTTTTTTTTTTGCAATTCACGAAGAGAAACTTATCCAGGGAGAATGACGAATTATATAATCTAGCAAAACTGAGGGACCCTTTGCCAAAACCCTGAGTTGAATGCAGTGTTAAGACTATGAAAACTGGATGTTTTTAAAAGAGAAAGAAAGATGAGATTTCATGAAAGCTTTATTTAAACTACAGTTATTTCTAAATTCCCTCACTGTCCAACTCAGCTGTCACCCCTGGCATGGGCTGGATGAGCGGCTAATTGTCAATATCTAATAGAAGAGAGCGATGGATCGGAGGCCGATGGCATGGGGTTCTCTTTGCTGAATCTCATACTGAGAAGAGCAGCTGTCCCTGCTTTTCTTCCACTGAACCGTAGTGAAATAGTTGCAGAAATGCAGAGAAACAGCACTGGGTGGGTGAGAGCAAAGATTCCACATCCCACCTCCTGTGAGGTGCTGGATGACTCACTGGCTACTGAGGCTCTGGCCATTGCCTTGGCAATGCATTGATGAGAGCAGCAGCTGTGTTTAGACAATTAGGAACCTGCTGTGCTTTGGCTGAGCCGCCACAGCCTTAGGGAGCTCTGTAGTTGTCTGTGTTGAAGGCAGTTGGGATAAAGTGATAGAAGACGTATGTTTTTCTGAGAGGTCCCACCTCAGGAATTCAAGAGGGCCTTTCTCAGAGTGGCAGAAGGGAAACGTGAAGTCATATTCATTTTATTGTTAAAAGTCACATCACCTTGTTTTTTCTACCCACAGCAAGGGATGTGAGAGGTATTGGTTACATTGTGAATACTTGTGCCCATGACATGGCATATTTGATGCTTTGGTTGGAGAATGTAGAAATATCAATACATATATAATGAATATATCCTTATATCAAGCACTGTTAGGCCTTGGGAGTAAACAAAGATGGACAAGGCATTGTCTGTATCCTCCAAAAATCTCTCAAATGAATTAATCTTTATTATAATATATGCATTTCTGCAATGGAGAAATTGACAGCTATTGTAGAAGGCACTCAAATTTTATGAACATCCCGTATAACAAGTACTATCAAAAATACATGCAAAACATAGGTGGGCAAAAAACAGATGACCACTCAACTGTGAGCCCCATGACTGAAAAGACCACTCTGACTTTAACTAACTTATATACCCATACCTAGCACAGTATCTAGCTCATAGTAAAATAGACAATTAACAAACATCTTTTTTATGTGTGAGCCTCCACCTGTTTTCTACATGATAGTGTAGCTCAGAAAAAAATATGGACTAGTGACATCTGTTTAATGGTGGGTGCTTTTACAGGTAATATTCATTCTATAAATTGCTTTCTTTTTCTAACACCACTACTGTATATGGCACTTAAGTCACATTACAACAAGCCATAGGGATAGTGTAAAGAAAGGTAGCCATTGTAGACTGGTGGAAAGAAAAGGGAAGAACGTTCACTGTGCTGATTAAATACATGCACTTTGAAATCAGAAATACCTTGGCTCAGATCCCTTCTCCACGCTTACAACCTAGAGGATTTAACTTCTCTGAGCCTCAGTTCACTCACTTGCTTAAAGATGAAGATGTGACATTAGTCCCAAACTTAGTAGACAGCTGCAAAAAATAAATAACTCATTATTTAAAGTAAGTGGTTCTGGCTCGGTGCCTGTAGCACAGTGGTTATGGCGCCAGCCACATAACACTGATGCTCATGGGTTCGAACCCAGCCCGGGCCAGCTAAAACAACAATGACAACTGCAACAAAAAAATATAACAGCCAGGTATTGTGGTAGTGCCTGTAGTCCCAGCTACTTGGAGGGCTGAGGCAAGAGTTTGAGGTTGCTGTGAGCTATGACGCCACAACACTCTGCCAAGGGCGACATAGTGAGACTGTCTCTAAATAAATAAATTAATTAATTAAGTGGTTCAATTGTTGGACTGTAGTAAAAGTTTAATAAATGGTAATTATTATTATAAATTTCTAGAATTTCCTAAATATATTGAAGCCAATTTAAGAAAAGCAAGTGCCACATGTCTATATCAGTACAGTAGACCTAATTCCTTATGTTGACCACCTCCATATGTTGACCAGTTTGTTACAGTCCCTTGGGGGTCAACTTACAGAGGTTGATATGAATGGAGGGTTTGTATTTTATCAAAATTCCCTAAACAACTTGATATTGCAATCATAGCCAGTTAAGCATCCTTTGTATCATCGACTTTACTGCTAAGCAGAACTTTTGTCTTTGGAAGCTAGTGGTCAAGCCTTTCTCAGTAAAGACAAGCTGAAGGGGTCTTTGGGAGTTAGCTAGTCCATGCCCGCCACATTGCAGAGGACCATAACTCATGCAGAGAAAATGGAGACCAACCAAGAAGCTAAGAGAGAACATTCCAGAAAGGAAAAGTAGCTGGAACAGAAACACCAAATTCAGAAAAGATATTCTCAGGGACAAAATTCTGACAATAAATTTGGGTGTGACTATGAGCACTTGAGGGATAAACTGTAAACTTGAAAGGTAAGTTATCAGGTCCAAATTTTAGGAGATTTTGAATGTTAAGGGAA
Source organism: Perodicticus potto (assembly GCA_963574655.1). Lineage (NCBI taxonomy): Eukaryota > Metazoa > Chordata > Mammalia > Primates > Lorisidae > Perodicticus > Perodicticus potto. The sequence continues at coordinate 716 of CAUYRH010033920.1, read as the reverse complement.
AGAGTTGTTTTTGTTGATTTTTGAATTTTATGAAATACACAAAAGCAGGAAAAATCAACAAATGAAGAAAAACAGGTGCTAATTACATAGAATAAAGGATATAAAGAACCATTTTATTTATTTTTTTGACAAGTGAACAGTTTATTAAGAATTAAACAAAGATATGATATGATACAGTACAAGCAAGACACTCAAGATAGGTATAGTAGTACTACTCACACAAAAACTTAAATTTCACCTCAAAAAAAATCACAAGACAAAAGAGAAAGCAATTTCACTGTTATAAAATAAGATATTTCATGCAAAGTATTAACTCTGCCCCCTCAAAGCCCAACCTCCCAACAAACAAAAAACTATCTGGGAATACTGCTATGCTAACATATTAACCACAGTATAATCATTCATAGAAAACAGTAATTAAGCAATGAATTAAATTAAATAACAAAGTTCAAACTATCATAAACTCATAGACCACAATGATTTTACAAAACAAGCAATTCCAGAAATCTTATAAACAATAAAAAGAAGAAGAAATATTTCAATATCATTCTACTTGATCTGGATACAACTGATATTGAAATTGGAAGGGTGGTCTGTCCCCAGAGGCGAAGGCCTCCTGGGACAGGGACCCCATCTGAGCCCAAACTGGACTGAGAGTGCCCAGGGCAAATTCTCATGGCTCCAGCTTGTGTCATCACCCCTCAAGAGCCCCAGGT
>CAUYRH010033919.1:0-14987 GCA_963574655.1 Perodicticus potto | reverse complement strand
TGAGGCCACGGCGGCCACCCTGAGGAAGAAGCACGCGGACAGTGTGGCTGAGCTCGGGGAGCAGATCGACAACCTGCAGAGGGTCAAACAGAAGCTGGAGAAGGAGAAGAGTGAGATGAAGATGGAGATCGATGACCTCGCTAGTAATGTAGAGACCGTCTCCAAAGCCAAGGTACTCAATATTATCTTTAAATCAAGGTAATAACTGAAAAGAACACCCATTGTTCCCTGTCATTACATATTGTTTGCAGACATTTTATGGCACTACTCAAATATTTTCCAACCTATTTTTCTTTTTTTGAGACAGAGTCTCACTCTGTCTCCCCAGCTAGAGTACAGTGATATAATCATATCTCACTGCAACCTCAAATTCCTGGGCTCAAGCGACCCTCCTGTCTCAGTCTCCCAAGTAGCTGGGACTACAGTCACCTGACACAACACCTGGCTGATTTTTCTAATTTTAGTCGAGACGGGGTCTCACTCTTGCTCAGGCTTGTCTTGAACCCCTCAGCTCAAGGGATCCTCCCGCCTAAGCCTCCAATAGTGGCAGGATTATAGATCTGAGCCACTGTGCCCAGCTTCTATCCTAATTAATGTTTTTCTACTTAAATTTTTTTTTGAGACAGAGTCTCACTGTGTCACCTTGGTAGAGTGCCGTGGCATCACAGCTCACAGCAACCTCCAACTCTTGGGCTTAAGCTATTCTCTTGCCTCATCCTCCCAAGTAGCTGGGACTACAGACGCCCACCACAATGCCTGGCTATTTTTTGGTGGTAGTTGTCATTGTTGTTTGGCAGGCCCAAGTTGGGTTTAAACCCACCAGCTCCAGAGTATGTGGCTGGTACCCTGGCCGCTGAGCTACAGGCCCTGAGCCACTACTTAATTTTTGTAAAATGTTGATTATGACCCATTAGAATTCCAAAATCTACTTTAAACACTTGTCAACATCCTTGGGATAAATGAATAGTCTCTACCAATGACCAGTTTGGGGACATTATACACTCACTATGCTTGAGTTCTGGCATGTTCCAAAGAGTTGATGTCAAAATTTTCTACTCACACTTGACATAAATTTATTCATTCTAAAAATATATTAAGAATCAAGTTTTAACCTTCTTTTACTATATTCAATGTCTAATTTCTCACTGCCTTTAGGGAAACCTTGAAAAGATGTGCCGCACCCTAGAAGATCAAGTGAGTGAACTTAAGACTAGGGAAGAGGAGCAGCAGCGGCAGGTAAACGAGCTGACAGCGCAGAGAGCGCGCCTGCAGACTGAAGCAGGTAAAGACACCTTCTCTACGTCTCCAAACCATGGATAGATAAAAAAGGATTCCAGGGGGTCCCATTAAACAGCAAAACTTCCATTTTTAGATGAGGAATAAACAATCAGAATTTGCTGAGAAGGTCAGAAAGGAAAAAGAAAAGAAGACTGAGCAGAGAAGTTTACTTGTTACACTCCTATGGCAACTGATTTTATTTTTATTGTTATTTTATTTGGATTAATATGTGGATACAAATGATCATGCCATATTGCGTTCCCAAGGTAAAGCTCAGGTTGTAGTTGAGCCCTCCACCCAAGGGATGTGCTGTATACCCCTATGTTGTGCCCATTAGGTGACAGCACGTCAATCCCTTTCCCTCCCCCACCACCCCACTTCAATATACTTGTGTCATTCTCTCATGCAGGCATGTAGTTGTTTTTCTATTGATTTCATATTAGTACTGAGTACATTATATACTTGCATTTCCATTCTTGTGATACTTTCCTAGAAGAATGTGTTTCAGCTCCATCCAAGTCAATACAAAAGATGTAAAGTCTCCATATTTTTATGGTTGAATAGTATTCCATGGTAAACATACACCACAGTTTATTATTAATACATTCATGTGGTGAAAAGCACTTGGGTTGCTTCCATGTCTCGGCAATTGGGGGCAACTGTTTTTAAATTTTCAGTTCTAACCAGAAATAAGTATGTCTTTATACACAGACACACTGAGTACTCCAATCTAAAGTCTGAAATACTCTAAAACCTGAAGCACCAACATGATACCCGAAAGCAATGCTCATTGTGGTGTTTCAGAGTTCAGATTTTCAGATTAGGGATGCTGAACCAGTAAGTATGATGTAAATATTCCAAAATCTGAAAAAATATGAAATCTGAAACATTTCTAGTCTCAAGTATTTCAATAAAAGATATTTAATCTGTATGTGTGTGTATGTATACACCCACACACATACACACAAGATATATAAAAGCCTCAGGCTTACTTTTTAGGCCATTAAAAAATGCCTTTACTTCATTTATTCTTAGGTGAATATTCGCGACAATTAGATGAGAAAGATGCTTTAGTCTCTCAGCTTTCAAGGAGCAAACAAGCATTTACTCAGCAGATTGAGGAGCTGAAACGTCAGCTAGAGGAAGAAACTAAAGTGAGTTTAACCAAAGATCTTTTTTTCCCCAAAGATCTTCTTGACTATTCAAATCTAAGCATGCCCAGTTAGGTATATAAATTAAATATCACTGAAAACATGAATTTAAGTCACTGAACTGCTGCTACAGGCAAAGAGTGCTCTGGCGCACGCCCTGCAGTCCTCCCGCCACGACTGTGACCTGCTGCGGGAACAGTATGAGGAGGAGCAGGAAGCCAAGGCTGAGCTGCAGCGGGCAATGTCCAAGGCCAACAGCGAGGTTGCCCAGTGGAGGACCAAATACGAGACGGACGCCATCCAGCGCACAGAGGAGCTGGAGGAGGCCAAGTATGTTTTGTGAAATCTGGAGGAGGAAAAGACATGGTCTCTTAGCTATCCAACTCAGCAACAGCTGTTATGATAGTGATGATAATGATAATATTACAATAGCAAAAGCTAACATTTAATAAGTTCATACTATGTGTCAAGTACTGTATCTACATCAGCTTGTTTAGCTTTCATATTATGTTGCTATCATTATTCTTACCCCCATTTTACAGATGAGAAAACTGAGGATGTGAGATGTTAACCAACTAACCCAAGGGCAGATGCTTAATAAATGGTACAGTCTGGAATTGGAACCAGACTTTCTATTTCTAGAGCTCACCTTCTTAATCATTGAACAGACAGACATCTTAAAAGTCATATTGGAGGATACCAACCCATATGTAATGTCTAGTGTTGATCTAAATAGAGTAAAGCCTTAGTCTCTGTATAGATCGAAGGAGACTTTTTGAGCATCAGAGCTAAAGGCTTTTCTCTACCTTAAAGATGTGTATACTTGGCATACTTGCAAATGAAGCAAGGCTGTAGACAATTTAGAAAAACAAAATCTGCCTCTGCTTAAACTGCATGAATTGCCCTGATTTACCTCTCAATTTCTTTCTCTGGCGAGACTGTCCAAATATATACGATTAGAAGAAACTGGCTATTCTCAGGGGGGAAAGTACATAAAATGAAATGGAAAGTCTAAAAAAGTAAACCATTCTCAGTATATTTTTGCTGATTAAAATGTCTAGTTAGCCTCAAATCTTTTTTGAAATGAGAAGTAGCTCAGGAGTGGTGACTCACACCTATATTCCCAGAACTTTGGGACGCCAAAGTAAAAGGATCATTTTTAAGGCCAGGAGTTCAAGCCCACCCTGGACAACATACCAAGATGTCATCTCTACAAAAATAAAAAAAGTTAATATTTTTTTTTAAATTAGCTGAGTGTGGCACATTCCTATAGTCAGTCTCAGCTACTTGGGAGGCTAACGCAGGAGATTCACTGGAGTCCAGGGGTTCAAGGTTGTAGTGAACTATGATCCCACCCCTGCACTCTAGCCTGCGTGACAGAGCAAGACTCTGTCTCTAAAACAAAAAAGAAATGAGAAGGCATATATAAATCAACCACATACAATGGCAGCACCAATGGGAGCATCTAAGAATTCAAAAACATACCAAGGACTTGAATTCAGCTGTTCACCACTTTGGAAATTTTCATAAAGTTTATTAGTATAGAAAGAAGTACTGACTGTCACAATTTTGAAAACCATGTGTTCTTGCCAATATAGAAACAGGACTGTGAAAAGGGACCAAGGAGATTATCACTTTGCTCCTTGTCTTGGCCACTCTCCTTAACTGCCTAACTTTTCAGGAAGAAGCTGGCCCAGCGTCTGCAGGAAGCTGAGGAACATGTAGAAGCCGTGAATGCCAAATGTGCTTCCCTTGAAAAAACGAAGCAGCGACTCCAGAATGAAGTCGAAGACCTCATGCTTGACGTGGAAAGATCTAATGCGGCCTGTGCAGCCCTGGATAAGAAGCAAAGGAACTTTGACAAGGTGGCCCAGCCTACTTCAACTTTATGAATGCTTTATTTGGTCTTCCTTTCTCCTTGCATCAGCTGATGATGTGTTGCTTTTCAGGTCCTATCAGAATGGAGACAGAAGTATGAGGAAACTCAAGCTGAACTGGAGGCCTCCCAGAAGGAGTCCCGTTCTCTTAGCACTGAGCTGTTCAAGGTGAAAAATGCCTATGAGGAAGCCCTGGATCAACTTGAAACTTTAAAAAGAGAAAATAAGAACTTGCAGCGTGAGTCCTCATAACCTTACCTACTACACACAGCCCCCAAAGGACCCTTTAACGTTGCCATCTTTCTGGCCACTTCTCCTTTGTCTTTTCCTTCCACAGAGGAGATTTCTGACTTCACAGAGCAGGTTGCAGAGGGAGGAAAGCAAATCCATGAATTGGAGAAAGTAAAGAAGCAAGTGGAACAAGAGAAATATGAAATTCAGGCTGCCTTAGAGGAAGCAGAGGTACGTATTACCCTATATTATGCTGGGGGAGGGATCAAAGACAAAAATCAGTGAAAACAAAGTGGGCAACAGTTCTGTGACATGAATACATTATTGTGGAGCTGGGGACAATTTAAAAATGTAGGACCTTTATGAAAGGCAATTTGGCAGTAATTATCTAAGGCCTTAAGTATGTAAATACACTGACCCATCAATTCTATTTCTAAGAAGTTTTCTCAAGAAAATAATCTTAAATGAAGCCAGAGCTTTAAGATAACAATGTCCAATCTAAGAACAAAAATAAGCAAATTATTTTGAAATTATCAGAAGACCCATATTATGAAATTTTATATGGACAGTAAATATGATTATTATGGAGAAATGTGTATAGTAGACAGTAATTTTTTAAGATACAAATTTGCATATATAATTTTGACTATGTAAAAATATACAAAAGTAGAAAAAATCATATAAAATACTCTACATTAAAATGGCTATCTCTGAGTGGGGCAACAATGGGTAGCTTTTTCTCTGTCTTTATGGACTACCCCACATTCTACAATAAACATAAATTATTAATCAGAAAAAAATATAAGCATATTTTAAAACTGATAGTTTCTAGGTGAGGAATTAGAACACACACGAACATTTTAATTTATAAAACACATTGAGAGTTCATGTTTTCTACATGTAAATTTAATCATTTAATTTTATTAGTATTAATATGAATAGTTTTTGTATAAAACAAAGCACCTGTATTACAGAGAGCTGCCCTACATAACCTGTGACTGAATGAACAAAAGAATGATTTACCTATTGAATTCCTGGAACTACTGCATTATACTAATAAGAGTTTGTCTCACAGGGGAATATACTCCAAACATTAAAGTTCTTTTCCATTATTAATTGATCACTCTTTCGTTAAGGCATCTCTTGAACATGAGGAGGGAAAGATCCTGCGAATCCAGCTTGAGCTGAACCAAGTCAAGTCGGAAATCGACAGGAAAATGGCTGAAAAGGATGAGGAGCTTGACCAGCTGAAGAGAAACCACATCAGAGTGGTGGAGTCGATGCAGAGCACCCTGGATGCCGAGATCAGGAGCAGGAACGATGCCATCAGGCTCAAGAAGAAGATGGAGGGAGACCTCAACGAAATGGAAATCCAGCTGAATCACGCCAACCGCATGGCTGCCGAGGCCCTGAGGAACTACAGGAACACCCAAGGGGTCCTGAAGGTAAAGGGGCCCACATCAGCCTCTCAGAGGAGTCGGGAGCTACCAGTCTTCCACTCCCCAAATACCTTATTAAACCATCATTTCACTTAACAAATTTCATACAGCTGATAGCACAGAGGTAGCTAAACTAAATATATATAGAACGCATTTTTAAGACAATTTTATAAAGAAAAACAAACAGAAGCCTAGAGATTAAGTAAGGTAGGATATAAGAGAAAGTACACCAACTTGGCCACCAAACAAGCCTGAGATTGAGTCCTAGTTTTGTCACTTACTAGCCGCCTGATTTTAGGCAAGTCTTTTAACCTCTCAGAACTCTGTTTCTTTTTCAAAATAAAAATGAAACTACTCATCTCACAGGGTTACTGTGAGGATCAAATGAAGTAACGGATGTCAGGTACTAGATAGAGCATACAGAAAATGCTTATAAATGATAGGCATTAGTGACTCACACATGAAACAATCATCAGTTAATGGCAGAGAGAGAACAAGAATCTGTCTCCTCTTAACTCCCTTACCCTAAGCAAATAACATCACCATCCTCAAATAAATACAAACGTCAGGCATATCATCCCCTGTTTCTGGCAGAAATACATTCTTCTAGTTCATCTCCTGGCATATTCACATTTTCTTCAGAACATACAGTTTCTTTTTTGTTTTGTAAACTTAACAGGACATCCAACTCCACCTGGATGATGCTCTCCGGGGCCAGGAGGACCTGAAGGAGCAGCTGGCCATGGTTGAGCGGAGAGCCAACCTGCTGCAGGCCGAGATCGAGGAGCTGCGGGCCACTCTGGAGCAGACGGAGAGGAGCAGGAAGATGGCAGAGCAGGAGCTCCAGGATGCCAGTGAGCGCGTCCAGCTTCTGCACACCCAGGTAAGACCTTCACACCAAACAAAAGCCAGCACTGGCAAGTGATAAATCAAAATTATAATACAAAACTCTCCCATTTTTATAAATACACACCTGTATGTGTGTTTAAATAAGCATGGGGTGTGTATTCTAAAAGTTCATTAAAGTCATCTTTGAGTGATGAAATTATGGGTGACGTTTTTAGGGTGTGTTCCTATTTGTCTTTTGGGGGTTTTCTACTCCAAAAAGAGATACTACTTTTTTATTCAAAAATAAAGTTTGGCTTTTTTAAATTATTCTGGAAACCAGGAATTATAAAGATGCCTGCTGGCTCCAAAATCTGGAAATGTCTCACGTGGTGTTTCTTATTGGGGCACTTCAACATTTCACATTGCTGTGTGCACTGTCCATGTGCCTTGCAGGACATTCAGCATTCCGCACTTGCCTAAGCATTAAACGCAGTTGCACCCCTCCCCCCAATAAGTCATTCTGACATAAAAATGTACACCAACATTTTTAAATACCAGCTGAGGTATTGTTACTTCCCTTTGAGAACCACTGAGTTGAAATTTTAAGAATATGTTCATAAATAAACTCAGTAATTCCAAGGGAACAAATCAGGAAATTTCACAGAGAATACATTTTTTTCTAACTGAGAAACTGTCAGTGCCAAGTACAAAAAGAAATCTATTCTTTTGTAACATCTCCAATCTTTTAAGGATAGAATAACTAGTGATGTCTGGTTGAAATATAATGGCTAAAGCACATAATTAATGTCTAATACAGACATTCTTAAACCTCTGAAGTCCTTATGCATAAATCAAATGGACACTGGGGAAGAGGGTCCTGCCTTGCAAATGATTAATATTTTGCACTGAACAAATATTTAAAGTTTAGTTAATTATTGCCAGCAGGTCAAGAGCCCACAAGAAAGGCATTTATAAACTTCCAAAAGGGCAAACTGCAATCTTGTAAATTTCCACTATTTTTAACAGAATACCAGCCTCATCAATACCAAGAAGAAATTAGAAAATGATGTTTCACAACTCCAGAGTGAAGTAGAAGAAGTAATCCAAGAATCACGCAATGCAGAAGAGAAGGCCAAGAAGGCCATCACTGATGTAAGCAAGATAAGCATTTGCCTTATTGATGCACTTTGGTTTCCTGCTACCATCAGGGTCCATTATTTTCTTGATTTATTTGCTATACAGGCCGCCATGATGGCCGAGGAGCTGAAGAAGGAGCAGGACACCAGCGCCCACCTGGAGCGGATGAAGAAGAACATGGAGCAGACGGTGAAGGACCTGCAGCACCGTCTGGACGAGGCTGAGCAGCTGGCACTGAAGGGTGGGAAAAAGCAGATCCAGAAACTAGAGGCCAGGGTGGGTGCCTCAATCTTTCTGAATCTGGGAAAGGAAAAACAGCACTCCTTCTTCCCTTCTCTCTTCCCACATATAATTCCCACTCTTACCCTGAGGCTGGGGACACCCACCCCATACCTTCATTAAGTCCCAAGCAATTAATATGCCCCCAAACTGACTATATAAATATTTTTCTTGGTAACAGGTACGTGAGCTTGAAGGAGAGGTTGAAAATGAACAGAAACATAATGCTGAGGCTGTTAAAGGTTTACGGAAACATGAGAGAAGAGTAAAGGAACTCACTTATCAGGTAAAGGGAATAGCTTTCTAGAATATCTAGTATCTTCCCCAAAGAGAAATTCAGAACCTGATGACTATTTATGTGGTACCCCAAAACAAACACACATTAACTCAGTGCATATAAACGGTAAAAGACACAGACCTATCAAAGACCTGTACCGAGCCAGGAAGGTTAGGGAGGCCTGCAGAAAACTGCATGAGGAAAGATCATGGTTTTTAAAGCCAGATAACTAGGTATCAGTCTTAGTTTGGCCTCTCTTGCTTTTTGAACTTGAGTTAGTTACTTAACACGCTACACCTCAGTTTCTTCACCTATAAGATAGGGATACTAGCATCTACTTTCCAAGACATGGAGGTAAGAATTAGAAATGTATATAATTCCCTAATACAGCATTTTTCACATTATAAACATTTAACAAGAATGCTGTTGATGATGCTATAAAGAAATCCTTGGTGTAGGGCAGCGCCTGTGGCCCAGAGGAGTAGGGCACTGGCCCCATATGCCGGAGGTGGCAGGTTCAAACCCAGCCCCGACCAAAAATAAAAAAGAGTGGCACCTGTGGCTCAAAGGAGTAGGGCGCCGGCCCCATATGCTGGAGGTGGTGGGTTCAAACCCAGCCCTGGCCAAAAATTGCAAAAAGAAAAAAGAAATCCTTGGTGTTGATCAAGTTCACCCCAGGTCAATCTGCCATCATCACCAAATGATTTATTTTAACACCCACAGTAAGCCTATTTTTCTGGGTTGAATGCAAATTTTTTTTTCAAACTTTCAGACTGATGAAGACCGCAAGAATGTTCTCAGGCTGCAGGACTTGGTAGATAAATTACAGGCAAAGGTGAAATCATACAAGAGACAAGCTGAGGAGGCTGTAAGTATCATTAAGCCCTTGAGGAAAGAAGCAAACTTCTTTTGGAGGAGACAGTGTTAAAAGAATTTGTTAAGAAAGAAGAAGACATAGTAACAATCTACCACTCATATTTTAAGAGGAACGATTTTATAAATATGAATTTATGTTCCAAATCCTAATTACAGAGTAAGACTCCAAGAGAAGATAATTTTATTATTTAGCAATTTGTAAGGGTTGGGAAAAGTTTCTAATAACCCACCTTTTGTGACAGCTGCAATGAATACACAGCAGAAACTCTGACACCATGATAAATATTCCTCCCCCTCTGGACAGCCTCAAAATCAAATGTTCTCATAAGCCAAACATCAATCTTTTACCTCAGGTGACTCATTCACTCAGTACCATTGTCACCAGCAGGGATTCTTCTCCCCACATTTGCTGTATCTACTACACATATAAGAATATGGTAGAAGATTTCTGCTTGTTCTTCCGTTGTTTCAGACATATGTAATAGGTAGGACGCAAGCAGGAAAGAAGGAAAGGGAAAAGGAAAGAGAAAGACATAAATGGTAATAAGCCAAACCAAAAGAGGAAGACTTTCTTCCTTCTTCCCACCCTTTCCCTTTCTCTATACACTAGAGTCAAAATATATGGCTGGCCAACAAAAAATTTTTAAGTGGGATTTCTGCAAAGACCTTACACTGGTCACATTTACTTACTGAACTCTATAAGAGTGCATGGGTCTCTTCCTGCTTTCTACTCAGGACATACACAAGGCTGTCTCCACTACTTCAGAACTATTTCTCCTTTCATTCTTTAAAGTAAAATGTGTATTTGAAGTTACAAATCCTGTCTAAATTTGAAGTCAGATATGGCAAACAGACCATAAGAAGAAAATATTTGATGTGAGGAAATGATCCTGCCTAGTGACAGGTGCAAATGAGAACCACAAAGTCTAATTCTCACAATCTTACCTCTGTTCTCAGGAGGAACAATCCAACACTAATCTGTCTAAACTCCGCAAGCTCCAACATGAACTTGAAGAGGCAGAGGAACGGGCTGACATTGCCGAGTCCCAGATCAACAAATTGCGAGTGAAGAGCCGGGAGGTTCATACAAAACTAAGTGCAGAGTAAACATAACTGCCTGAGGCTACCAAGTGGCTGAAGAAATGCACATAATGTGCTATTTTTAGTCATTTGCTTTGTGATGTTTATTTTCCTCTTAATGCAGAATAAAAACTATAAAATTTATAATTAAGACAGATTTTCACTTTTTATTTGCAAAATTACTTTCACAGTTCTCACCTAGTTATTAATTTTTAATATTAATATTAATTGCAAAGCAGTCAGTATTTTGTACTTGCACCTCCATCTTTTCTCTCCCTCCCCTCCACCCACACACATAAATGTCTTTTGGAGGCATTTTCTTTATCAAATCTCTCTAGATTGTTACAAATTACTAAGAAAAACACTCCCTGAAGTCCTTCCAGATAAACCCTTTGGTTTACTCCACAAATAGATACAGAGCATCTACTATGTTCCAGACACGGTTCTAAGTCCTGTGGGCATAGCATCCAACAAAACATAGTTCCTGCTCTCTGGGAGTTTATATTCCACAAGGAGAAAGACACTACATATGTAATGTGTCAGATGATAAGTGCTACTCGGAAATAAAGTAGGCAGGAGGCAGTTACTTTAGTATTTTATAGAGAGTAGTCAGAGAAAGCCTGTCTACTAAGAAAACATTTAAGCAGAGACCCAAAGGAAGCAATAGCATAAGCAAAATGAGTCTATGAGTACACAGCATTTCTGGGTAGAAAGAGCAAGAGAAAATGCAAAGGCTCCAAGGCAAGGGCAAGTAGGCACGTTGCAAAAACAGGGAGGAGATCAACAGGGCTGGAAGAGAATGAGCAAGACAGACAGTTATGACATTAAGAGAGGAACCATCATGAGCTATGTATATATGACTTAATAAAGAGAGAGAGAGAGAGGAACGAGGGGCCCAGTTAGGGCCTCAGGGCCACACTAGGGATGCTTGCCTTTACTCAGAGTGACGTGGGAAAGACTTGGAGGGTTTTGAGCAGAGAAGTGATATTAATATGCATTTTTAAAAAATCACTTTGGCTGCGGTTAAGAACAAATTGAAGGAAGCAAAGGTAGAAACTGAGAAACTAGTTAGGAGCCTACTACTAAACAAAATATAAAAGTGACAGAGCTTAGACCAGAAAAACAGCATCAGCGGATGATAAGTGGATGGATTCTAGATCTATTGAAGGTAGCTTACATAAGATTTTCAGACCAGATGAGAGATAGAGAGGAAGAGAAAGAATGAACTTATGAAAAGAGGGATGAGGAGGAATAAGACAAGAAAGGATCAGCAGAGTATAACGTGATAAATTTGTCCTCCAAAATCGAAGGGAAGAAGCAGAATAAAAACTACCATCTAGGGGCAGTGCCTGTGGCTCAAAGGAGTAGGGTGCAGGCCCCATATGCCAGAGGTGGCAGGTTCAAACCTGGCCCTGCCCAAAAACTGTAAAAAAAAAAAAAAAAAAAAACTGCAATCTGTCAGACAAGAGTATACTTTATCCACTCCATCCTCCGCCTTCTAGATCTACTCTTCTCCAAATTCTCAACCCCATCAGCCTTCATCTTTTACAGTATATACTGTGCAAGTTACAATCTCAAATATAGTAGAACCTCCACAGTTGACCATCTTTCTACACTGACCACCTCCTTATATTGACCCAATTTTCATAGATCAAACATGCACCACATGTATGTATCAGTACAGTAGGCCGAGTTCCTTATGCTCAACACCTCTGTATGTTGAACAATTATAGTCCCTTGCATGGTCAACTTACAGAGGTCCTACTATATGTACAAAGTTAATAATAAAATTTCAAAACAAAAAAGGAGAAAAAAATTTCAAAATTATTTCTCAAACAAAATTTTGGATCAAAGAGAAAATCAAAACTGCAATCCAAAGAACTTCCAGAAGTAAATATAAATCTTTGTGACCTTGGCTCAGGCACAGGTTTCTTAGCTATAACACCAAAAGCATGAGCCATAAAAGAAAAAATTAATAAATTGAACTTGATCAAAATTTAAAACTTTTGCACTCTGAGAAACACTGTTAAAGAGAATGAAAAGACAAGCCACAGAATGAGAGAAAGTATTTGCAATTTATATCCCTGATAAAAGACTTATATCCAAAATATACTATATACAAACCTAAAAATTCAATAAAAACAACTCAGTATTTTAAGAGACAAAACATTTAAACACTAAAGAAGATTTACAGAACAAACAGGAACCTGAAAAAATGCTTATGAGTAATTAGGAAAATATCAATTAAAACACAGTAAGATATCACAATATACCTAGTACAATGGCCAAAAGACCAAAGTGTTGACCAAGGGGTAGAGAAACTGGACCTTGTAGAACTGCTAGTGATAATGTAAAATGTTACAACCACTTTAGAAAATAGTTGGTAGCTTCCTTAAAAGTTAAGAAGTTATCCATATGATCCAGTCATTACACTCCTAGGGATTCATCCAAGAGAAGTAAAAACATATGTCCCTACAAAGACTTATACACAAATGTTCACAGCATATTTGTTAGTAACAGCCCAAAACAGGAAAGAACACAAATGTCCATCAACAGATGAATGGGTAAACAAATTATGGTTTATCCATACAATGGAATATTATTCATCAATCGAAAGAAATAAACTATCAACAGGGAGAAAAACATGGATGAATCTCAAGACAATTATGATTGAAAGCAGCCAGGTACACCCCCCCAAAAGTACATAATGCATGATTCCATTTATATAAAATTCTAGAAAACTATAACTAATCTATAGAGATATAAGTGGGCCAGTGCTTGCCTAGAAATTGAGAGTGGGTTTATAGGGAGTGTGAAGGCAGAGGAGGCAGGATTTACAAGAGATCAAGAGGACATTATGGGGGCTGAAGAACATGTTCATTATCTTGATTGAAATGATGGTGTCACAGGTGTATACACGTCAAAATTTATCAAGTTGTACACTTTGAATATGCATAGTTTTGTATATCAATTACACGTCCATAAAGCCATTTAAAATATTTCCTTGGAGAAAAGAGTACAATTCAAGCACTTTGGGAAAGTAATAATAATTAGAACACTGCATACCAAACTTTAAAGCCACAGTTATAATTTTTGATTGAAATTAAATCAAACCTGTTTATCAGTTTATTGACATGTTTACTAAATTAAGTCTTCCCATTTGTGTCTACAGTCTATTTCTCTATTAACTTAGCTCTTCTGTTATTCTTTCATCAGTGTTTTGTGGTTTTCAGCATGTAAGTTCTGTACGTGTTTTATTAAATTTACACCTCATTTTTTTCTTTTTTTAAAAATGATTGTAAACGTTCATTTTATTTTTACTTTTGCTGTCTACATATTCATTGCTAGCATATTAAAAAAACAATTTTCTGATGTTTATTCTGTATCTTGAACCTTTTCTAAATTCACATGTTAGTTCTCAGGTTATGGGTAGATTCCTTGGGATTTTTTACACAGATGATCATCCCACCTGGAAAAACATACCATTTAAAGTGAATCTAAATTAAGAAGAGGTCCAAAATTTCATATTAAATTGTGAACTAGGATTTGATCTTAAAAATAAAGCCAAAGATATAAAAATATGTTGATGTTCTATTTTAAAATTTAGGTCATAATTGCAACTCTCTTCTCTATGGCATCCTTTATGCTTAATTATACGATACTATGGCACCTTTTTTTTTTTTTTTATTGAGACAGGGTCTCACTGTGTTGTCCTTGGTAAAGTCTGTGGCGTCACAGCTCACAGGTACCTCAAACTCTTGGGCTTAAGCAATTCTCTTGCCTCAGCCTCCCAAGTAGCTGGGACTACAGGCCCACCACAACTTGTTGTAGTTTTTATTGCTATTTGGCAGGCCTGGGCTGGGTTCAAACCCGCCAGTTCCAATGTATGTGGCTGGTGCCCTAACTGCTGAGCTACAGGCACTCAGCCAATATGGCATCTTCTATGCTTAGTTCCTGCAATGCAATCATAAAGAATGTACTGTTTGCAAAAATACACGATGGCTTCTTCAATATTTTTAAGGCCCTTCCTGAATCTTTTGATCCTGAATTAATTCTCTTGAAGCATCAATTGGGTCATTGTAGGGTTAGAAGACCACCCTACCTAAGCCACACAAAGGCAAGCCTTTAATGGGTTAAAATGGCTTTTGCTAATACAGAAGCAAGAAAGCTGGGCTCCCCCTGAAGCGTACACACACAGGCTGTTTGTTCAGAGGTAAAAGTCCATAAAAACAGTAAAGTATGCTTCCGTTAAGCCCAAATCAAACACAATACTTTCAAATCAACACATAGTTGTCGGCCCCAGGTGTATAGGGGCCGACAACCCCACCCCTGGTGATACGGATCAGAGGATGACATATGTCTGTCTGTACAAAATGTCTTGGGGCCTAAAGATTTCTGCTCTGTAGAAAAACAAAGTCATAAATCCATTTTGGGTTAACTAAGTGTGTGCTTGAGGGGTTTCATTCACCAGTCTCCCCTGCAGCTCTTTATGACCTTTATTTAGAGCCTATATTCAAAAGATGACACATGTCTA
>CAUYRH010033918.1:0-12712 GCA_963574655.1 Perodicticus potto | reverse complement strand
GTTATAAAAGACCATAGTGGCCGTTTTAAGAAGATTCTCCAGGTTATGGTCTGGGCCTAGAGCCAATTTCTGGAGTTTTCTTTGAATGTCTGGAGCCGCTTGAGTGATAAATTTGTCTTTTAAAATAATCTGACCCTCTATGGAGTCAGGTGTCAATTGGGAGGCAATTTCTCATTGCCTCCCTAAGCCTCTTTTTTTAAAAATTAAATCATAGCTGCATACACTAGTGCAACCAAGGGGCACAATGTGCTGGTTTCATATACAATCTGAAATGTTTTCATCAGATCCACCCCCTTCTTCCCACTCCACTTTCCCCACACAGAGGTGTGAGGTCAGCATCTCATATGCATATCCTCTCCCTCCCTCAGACAAGCTAGAGCCAGGCAGAGACAGCCCATATTCCCTGGGCCCAGAGGTGACAACTCACCCTTAGGCTTCCTTGACAGCCTCAGGTTTCTTACTAACTCCGCTGGGCTTGTGGCCAAAGACAGCCCATCTGGCTGTGCCTAAGGTAAGAAAAGGCATGATTTAACTCTGAAACAATTTTAAAATCAGGCAAAACAGATGACAAGTGGGAGAGACACAAAGTAGAACACTACATGGCAGTTAAAAGGAACGACCTAATTAGATCTCAAACAGACAACCTTGAGTTTAGGAAAAGCATTTTGCTGCATGGTATGTAGCTGTGACATCCTTTGTGTAAAACAAGCCACACCACACATACACACACACATACTCACGTTCACACCGTGCTATAGATATCCGTGGGCCCACGCTTATACGTGAAAAAAATTGTTTTAAACGTGGGAGGGTCACACCAAATTCATATCAGATTTGTTGCCTCTGAAAGCGAGGTGGGTTGTCCAGGGAAAGAGTCCCGTGACCATCTAACACAGAGAGAATCACTGGGGTTGATTCTATTTTAAGCACAATGTGCCAACTGTGGTGAGGGGGGGTCACTCCCTTCCTTCCTGAGGATCCAGTACTGCCCACTCCCAATTGACTGCACCACGTGCTGCAGATGACAGAGCACTGTACCCTCCCTCATCCTAGGTGATGCCCACAGTAATACCGTGAGGGGTAGGGCAGGTGTAACTATTGTTCCCATTTTACAGGGTGGCAACAGAATCAGAGTGACTTGCCTGCAGACACAAAGCCAGGAAGCAACAGACTGGGGCTCTTGTCTTCCAAGGCATGTCAGGTACAGTGGGGGTGGACTGGCTGGGGCCCCAGCTTATTTATTCCTATGGCCATTTGGGGTTTGCAGGTCTCATGGTGCCTCTCTAGGCAGAGGTAGCTTCTCCTAGACCCACTCTGAGCCTCCAAGCAGACAAGTGCTAAGCCTTTTCCTGAGCCATAGATGTGACACTCTCTCCACCTGCCTTATAGAGCATCCAAATAGCGGCAGCTAAAGTGCAGAGACTTCTCTCCCTGAGAAACCAGTCCCAGCCTCCACCCACCCAGACTAAAACTGTAGTTTCCCTGACAAGCTAAATCCCATCCTGGGCATGCCCCTTTCCTGATTGGTTCCTCCTCTCTGGTTCCGCCTCCCACTGCCTGGAAACTGATTGGCTTCCCTTCTCTGGCGGTCCCACCTTCCTGGCCGTTGATTGGTTCCCTTTCTCTGGCTCCTCCCATCTCCCTGGACCTCCCTCCCTAAAGTCTCACAGAGGCTGCTCCAGGGCGCTGGATTTCGGGACTCTCAGGTGGTAGTTCTCAAATGTCAGTACCACACAGGCCACATAAAAACCGGCCTGAGCCTGCTACATACCTAGATGGCATAACCCCAGGCCCAGAGATTCTGATGCAATAGGTCTCTGGTGGGGCTCAGGAATCTGTATTTTTTAAAAACAAGTCCCAGTTAATGCTGATATTGAATGAAATTTAGAAGTCATCCATCTAGTCCAAACCTTTGAGTCAAAAACCAGGTAAACCAAGGCCCAAAGAGGCTAAATTACAAGTTCACACAGCAAATAAACTGAAAACAAATACTAGGAGGCTACTGGTCCGCCCATGACCTCTCTCCACCTTGCACACGCACACAGATACACACACACAACACAGATGCACAGAGATGTGCACACACAACGCAGACAAACACACGCCTTTCACCTGAGTAGTCCCTGTGAAGGGGGGAAAGGATGGCACTTTCTTGGCGAAAGGTGTTATCCACAGAGCCTAGGGCCTGGTATCATTCTGCTGCCCAGGTGGAGCCTGGGTCACACACCAAGCAGTGGTGAAAGCTGAGCTGCCGCTCCTTGTCCCCAGCTGTCCCAGGAGGCCCCAGAGGCCTGACCCTCCCTGAGATTCAGGTGTCACACAATTGGGCCCCAAGCCAGGCCTCTAGTTTTCAGGCCACTCTCCCCTCCCTGAGACCTGCAAAGATCCCAGGAGATTGCAGTTTGCCCTGTTGGAAATGTCTGGAAGGCATAGGAAGGGCAGAGGGAGGGTGCTGAGGCAGCAAAGTCTCCCTTTGAACCCAAGAGGCCCCAAGCAGATAATCCAGGTCTTCCAGGTCCTTCCACTCTGTATTGCTGCCATCCAGACCCTTCACTGCCAGCCCTGTGCCCCCCAGTGCCAACATGCCTTGGTCCTTGTCCTGAGTCTCCTCAACATACTGCTGTCAACCCTTCCTAAATACTGAAGCCTGAAGTTTCTAGTGTGCAGGCGAATTCTGAGAGCCTGCCCTTCTGCTTCTGGAAGATTGAGATTGTGACTATATCCCCTTCTCTCTGGCACCTGTGGAGGAGACGCAGCAGAGGTAGAAAGAAGGGTTAGGGAAGTCTAAGACTCACACCAAAGAGAATTGCTAAAATGACAATGACAATAATGATAAGCTTACAATATCAAGTGCTGATCGACTAAAGCAACTGGAACACATACACTCTGCTTGTAGGGAATGTAAACTAGTACAGCCACTCTAGAAAATAGTCTGGCAGTTTCTTATGAAGTTAAATACACACCATATACAACATAGCAAACCTATTCAAAGGTGTTTACTTAAGGGCAATGAAAGTTATGTACCCATTTGTGAATGTTTGCCAAGAACATATTCACAATTGGCCGGGTGCTGTAGCTCAAGTCTATAATTCCAGCACTTTGGGAGCCAATGTGGGAGGATTTCTTGAGCCCATGAGTTCATGACCAGTTTGGACAACATAGCGAGATCTCATCTCTACAAAAGAAGAAAGGAAAAGAGAATTTATTCACAATCACCACAAACTATAATAGAAGCTCCCGAAATGTCCTTCAACTGGTAAATGGATAAACAATTGGTGCATCCATGAGATGAAATACTACTCAGTAATGAGACAAGCAAAGTCCTGAAACAGACAACAACATGGATGAACCTCAGGCGCACGTGCTAAGTGAAGGAAACCAGACCCCCAAACTACCTCATATGAGTCCATTTACATGATTTTCCAGAAAAGGCAAGACCATACAAATGGATCCATATTTTTCTGGGCTGACCAAGAGGAGAAAGGTTGACTGCTAAGGGACAGGTAGGAATTTGGAGGGTGATGAAAATGCTCTTTATCTTGCCTGTAGGATAATCATGTGACTATATCCATTTGTCTAAACTTCTAGGCCTATACCCTTTGAAGGCTGAGTTTTATTCTGTGTAAATTATATCATCATCTAAAAAACAAAACCCAAAAGTAGCTGTCTTACTCCTCACCTCCAAAGTAGCTTTCCAATACATCCCTAAGTCAGCAGGGGTGTTCTAGCTTTATTTTTTCTCTGCCACACACTGGAAGAATAAGAGTTGTCTTGGGCCACACATTAAATAAGCAAACATTAACAAAAGCTGATTAGCCAAAAAAAAAAAAAGTGGTCTGCGCATACTTTTCATGATATCTGACACCACAGACAAGCAAAAAAAGCCCTCACAAAACCCACATTTGGACTGGGGCCTGGCAGGTTGGACATCACTGCAGAGCAAAGTTTAGGAAACCAAACCATGACTAAATGCAACGTGGGATCGAAGATTGGCTCCTCGTACCAAAAATAGGACACTAGTAAAAAACTGGTGAAATCCACATAAAGTCTAGGCTTTCGTTAGACGTGGTGTACAAATGTCAGGTTTCCAGCTGCGGCACATGTACTAGTAATGAATGGCATTAACGTGGGGGAAATTAGACGAGGGGATACTATCTCTGCCTTTTCTGCAAATCCAAAATGATTCCAAGATAAAAAAATTCTACACACACACAGGATGGAGGAATAGATAAAAGAACATCGGCAAAATATTTATAACTTTAAAAGCTAGATGATAGGTACATGGTGATTCACTATACTCCTTACTTTTGTGTGTCTCAAATTTTTATCTTGAAAAAGACTTCTGTTTTTTGGGCGGAAGAAGTAAACATGTTGTCTCAGTCCATTTGTGCTGTTATCACAAAATAACCTGAGACGGGCAATTTATAAAGAACAGAAATTTATTCTCTCCTAGTTCTGAAGGCTTGGAAGACCAAAATCAAGGTTCTGGGTTCAGGTCAGGCTCTGATTTCTGCTTCCAAGACACTACCTTGAAGCCTTCATCCTCTGGAAGGAGGAATGTTGTGTCCTCACATAGCAGAAGAGAGCAAACGCATTCCCACAAGCCCCCTTTACAACCGCCCAACCTCCCAATACTGTTGCACTGGGGATTAAGTTCCCAGCACACGAATTTAGGGGGACACGCTCAGACCACAGCCCATATTTTTCCTTATTCCTCCCACTAAGTGTAACTGAAAATTCTGGACATCCTGGATGCTATACATAAAACAAGTGTAAGAAGACTTTGAAAGGTAGAGAAGGGAAGGTAGACTGGCTAGAGACTCAGAACCCAAGGAGCCTCATAGTGGTGAGTTCCCTGGGATTCTTTTTGCATCATATATCCCAGACTTGGAGCTAAAAAAGAAGGCAACCCAGAAATGTCAACAGCTATAGATCAAAAGGCCACCCCCACCCCCACAAGATTTCTCTTTCTAGCCGAAGGAGGAGGAATGGGCAACCTAACAAAACAGAAGACATTGGGGAAACGATCACTCCACTGTAGCCAAACACACAGAAAAACAAAAAAAAAAGTTCCACTCCATGGCAGCAGAAGAACCTGGACTTCTACCCTCGTAAAAGTCTAACAAAGCACTCTAATAACCCTGTGGAGGTGGCATCAGAGAAGGCTGGTGGAAGGTCAGAACTTCCACCATGACCCAGTGATAATGAGGCCACTGTGGCATCAGTGGAGACCATGTGAACCACAAGCCGTCTCCTCCACTCGGGTGTCTGTGGAAGCTGAGTGGGGAACCTAATTTCCACTTCCTCTGGCTGTAAAGAGAGCGTGCTCTCCTTGTGTCCCCTGTAGGAGTGGTATCAGAAAAAGCTAGAACAGAATATTCCTTCTGGATATAGGCACAAAAAAAATCCTCTAAAAAGTATTAGTAATTAGAATTCATCAATATATAAAATGAAATATGCACCATGGTTAAGTGGGGTCTATTCTAGAGATTCAAGAGTGGTTAAGCAGTTGAGAGGCAATTAATGTGATCCACATTAACATATCATGTAAATTGATGCTTAAAATTCAGCACCCATTAGACAAAAATTCAACACAAGAAGAAACCGGAATAGAGGGGAACTTCCTCAACTTGATAAAAAAATCAACAAAAACCCTACAGCCAACATTCTACTTAAAGGAGAAAGACTAGATACTTTCCCCTTAATTGAGGAACAAAGCAAGAATGTCTGCTGTCACAGTCTTAAACGGTGTGGAACTGTGGGCATTCTAGTCATTGCAATAAGGCAATTAAAGAAAGTAAAGGCCATACAGTCTAGAAAAGAAGAAAGAAAATGGGCTCTATTTGCAAATAATATTTTTTATGAAGAAATTCCCAAAGAATCTATGAAAAAAATTAAAATTAATAAGTGAATTCAGCAAGGTCACAGGATACAACATAAAGATAGAAAAAATCAATTGTATTTCTATATACTAGAAATGAACACGTGGATACCAAAATTAAAAATACAATACCAGACCAGGTGCAGTGTCTCATGCCTGTAATCCTAGAATGCTGGGAGGCCAAGGCAGGAGGATCACTTGAGCCCAGGAGTTTGAAGACCAGCCTGAGTGAGCATGAAACCCTATATCTACTAAAAATAAAAAAAATTAGCCAGGTATTGTGATGGGCACCTGTAGTTCCAGCTACTCAGGAGGCTGAAGTAAGAGGATCGCTTTAGCCCAGGAGTCTGAGGTTGATATGAACTAGGTTGACTCCACAATATTCTTACCTGGGCAACAGAACAAGACTATATCTCAAAATAAATAAATAAATAAATAAAAAGGTGGGTAGGGTTGGAGGGAAGTATGCTACAAAAGGGCAACATGAAGATCCTCATGGTGATAGGAATGTTCTGTATCTTGACTTTATCAATGTTAATATCCTAGTTATGATATTAGAGTACAGTTTTGCAAGATGCTACCATGGAAAATTAAGTAACATAGAACATAGGATCTCTTGATTATCTCCAAATTAAAAGTTTAAATAAATAAATCTAAACATTGGTGAGAAAAATAAAGGGAAAACAGCTTCTGCTCCTCTGAGATGAAATAAGAATGGCAGAGTCTTCAGCACAGGCATCCAGACGCACCTGGAACAGACTCTGAGTAAGGATTGTCAGCTTCCTGTTCCTGTGTCTTCTCTTCTGCTCTCCAACAAACCCTCAGGCAGGTGCTCTGAGACCCTTCCCACCTTTACCCCACCCCCAGCAAAAATGGGAAAAACAATAAAGTCATTAGTACTGCATCATAAATAATTGTTCAGACAGTGATTGCCTTTTCAGAAAAGAGTATTCATTTTAATGAGAACAAGTCCTGTTGAACTAAAAAGTGAAATGCTAATAGTGAAACTGCTGACACAGAAGGCAGAGAAGGGAAGACATTTAAGAAGATTTGAAAAGGGAGAACTTCTTTGAACTCTGAAAACCCAACAGGTTCAGCAGGCAGCTGTGCTTAATGGGTAGAGAGGAGAGAGACTCAAGCACCAGGGTAGGAGACAGGAGGTGGCAGAATGTAGATTTCAGTAGCAGTACTTTAGGATTGGATGGGAATGATTAGAAACAGAAAGAATTGGGATGTGAAAGAAAAAGATATGTATTAATTTTCCCAGAAACTTCTACTCCTTTTTTCTGTGTAAAGCACTGCCCATTCCCATTCTAGATAGATGATCTGAATGGAAGCAGCCATCTTGCTTACAATTACTGGCCTGGGCATGATCACCTGATCCAAACCTGACCAATCATGGTACTTTTCAACCTCTCTGTCTCAATAATTGGTCAAGAAGGTAGTGGATAATTTTAGCCTACCCAACTGGAGTATTTCCCTGTAGTTGGTATAACTGGAATTGGAGAAAAGAGTTTTGTTCATAATGATGCAACTGGAGTATTAAGCCTTGGACAGCAGCATAGAAGAATCTGTCTTGGGGGAAGCTGACACATAGGCAATCAGAGGCAAGACTGAAGGAGGAAGGTCTGATGGCCCCAGAGCCCCTAGTTTGAATCATCCCTGAGACAACATGTGTTTCTGTCCAGCCAGAGATTCAGATACTGGGGCCAGTAAGTGCTTCCCATACTCCTCTTTTTCCAGAAGGTGGAAGAAAAGCTGGGTACAGAGGGAAGACTTGTGGGTTCCTGA
This sequence comes from Perodicticus potto, assembly GCA_963574655.1. Classification (NCBI taxonomy): domain Eukaryota; kingdom Metazoa; phylum Chordata; class Mammalia; order Primates; family Lorisidae; genus Perodicticus; species Perodicticus potto. The sequence goes on along the minus strand of CAUYRH010033918.1, from coordinate 5,040 downwards.
TCAGAAAGTTCTGCCTCATCTGATGAGTCCTGGCCAAAAAAAAAAAAAAAAAAGTCATCAACACTGGTCCTGAGGGTCTGGACACCTGGCTGCTGGAAAACAAGATGCTGATATCACTCTAATATCACGATTGGTAATGCAGGGACCATCTTGTCATTCACTGAGTACCTGAGCGACACTGGACAACACACCCCACAGAGGAGGGGTTATCGGTCCACTTTACAATGAGGAAATTGAGTCGCATGAATCAAGTAAGTTGTTCAAGGTAACACAATAGTAAGAGGCAAAGCCTGGGTTGGGACACAATCCTTTCTTACTTGCAGACTAGTTTCTTTCTGGTTCACTGCCCTATTCTCTAGGAGCAGAGGGATTTGCCTCTTAGCAGGGCTCAGCAGCTTAAATAAAGATTACCCAAAGCTTTTGACCGGCTCAACATCTCAGTGCTCTAAACTGCAGAACAGCGGGGGTCCTGGGAGGCAGGAGCCAACCCAGCAGTCTTGGTGGTTAAGATTGGGAGCCAGATGGCTGTGGATGTGTTTAGGATGGATAGGGGACCAGGGAAAGTTACTTAACCTTCTTCAGTCTCAGTTCCCTATCTTCCATTTGAGCTAACAACAGTAACTGCCTCCCATGGTTGTATTGAGGTAAATGGAAGGTGCCCAGCAGATAAGCCTCTTCTAGTCATTTTGAAGAGCCCAGGGCCCGATATCTCCTATCTCCAAGTCAGCCCTCAGTCGTCCCTGATGCCCCTGGCTCTGACCTCCTCCCCCTCCCAAGTTCAGCCCTTCCCAGGCCATTCTTGTCTAACTTTTCCAAATGTCATTCTTTGTTTTTTTCCTTTTATGTGTCTATTTCTTTATCTAGGTGACATTTTTCCTTCCTTCCACAGGGACCGTTACGTGTGAAAACCACAACAGGGCCTGTAGTCAGGTTTCTCGGAAGAGCAGGAGGATGTCCAGCCAGAAGGAGTCCAGCGTGGGGGTGGGGGTGAGGGAACTCCGTGGACGGCTCTGCAGCCCGATCAGAGGGCAGGCCTCCCTCTGCAGGAAAAACTGCACTCACAGAATCTCAAGTATGATGAATCGATAAAATCCAGGTCTGGAATTCTTGACAAACCTGAAGCCTTCCACGTAGGAACTGAGAGGACAGGTTAAAACATCTTCTAGCACTTTCTGTTCACATGTGCCTGTGCTAAGCCAGATTAACCCTAAGCATCCCCTGGCTGGGTGAAACCAGAGGGCAGAGCTGGTAGTGATGCCCCCAAACTCGCTGCAGTCAGGCTCTCCCCAGTCTCTGGGCCCCTCGGCTTCGTGTTAATGTGCTGAATGAACCAGTGTGTCTTCATGGGGGCGTGCGAGGGTCGACTGCATCTCAGAATCCTCTGCAGAGCCTGGCACCCGTGAGACACCAATTAGAGCCTCAGTGAGGGGTGAATAAAGTGATAGAAACCCCTGCTCCCTGGAAAATGGAAGAGCAGGACTGTCTGAGAGGAGGTGTGAGTCACTGGCAGAACTCTTGGTTTTCTTTTTTACTTATTACTTACTTATTTATTTATTGAGACAGAGTCTCGCTTTGTCACCCTCAGTAGAGTGCAGTGGTGTCGTAGTTCACAGCAACCTCAAACTCTTGGGCACAAGTGACCTTCTTGCCTCAGCCTCCTGAGTAGCTGGGAATACAGACGCCCACCACAATGCCTGGCTAGTTTTTAGAGACAGGGTCTCGCTCTTGCTCAGGCTGGTCTTGAACTCCTGAGCTCAGGTGGTCCACGCACCTCGGCCTCCCAGAGTGCTAGGATTACAGATGTGAGCCACCGTGCCCAGCCTAGAACACCCTGTTTTCAAACTTGACTCCCCTGTCATCTTCCCAGCTCATGGTACCCTCCTCTGAAACTAGCCGTCCTCAGGCCTAGGCCCAGCCAAAACCCCGGGACTCTTCTCAATGGAGTAAAAAAGGGTGCCTGAGTGAAGCTGGCCCATCAGATTCTTTCTCCTGGGAATCTGAACTTTTAATCTGAGAGGCAGAGTGGATAAGAGACATGCATGACCCTGGAAGGAAGGTCTGTGGCACAGGGCACCGTGGTCCCCAGAGCTATTCTTTTTTTTTTTTTTGAGACAGAGTCTCACTATGTCACCCTCGGTAGAGTGTTGTGGCGTTGTGGCATCACAGCTCACAGCAACTTCAAACTCTCGGGTTTAAGCAATGCTCTTGCCTCAGCCTCCCGAGTAGCTGGGACTACAGGCGCCTGCCACAACACCTGGCTATTTTTTTATTGCAGTTGTCATTATTGTTTAGCTGGCCCAGGCTGGATTTGAACCCGTCAGCCTTGGTGTATGTGGCCAGTGCTATAACCACTGTGCTATGGGTGCTGAGCCCCCAGAGCTATTCTTTTTTTTATTTTAATTTTTGTTAAATATGGAATGCTTCACAAATTTGCGTGTCATCCTTGTGCAGGGGCCATGCTAATCTTCTCTGTATCATTCCAATTTTAGTATATGTGCTGCTGAAGCGAGCATCCCAGAGCTATTCTTGTTGCTTCTTCCCAAGGTGCACGTTCTTACCTGTAAGCCCCAGTTCCCCCATTCCTTCCCTCAGTGGCTTGAGCTTGCTTAAGTTCATCTGTGTTGCTTTCCAGCAAAAGAACATTCACTGCTCATTCTCCAGCCTGTGGCTCAGTGTGAGTACAGATGTACCCTCATCATCCAGATGTGAGGACAGAGTGTTAACTAGAGGTGCTTAGAGGCTAGTGAGCCGGCTACTGTGTGCTTCTTCCTCAATTCCAAAAGCCTGAAGAAAGAAGCCCTGGCTAGGGCCCTTCCAGAAGTAGATGGCCTGCTCAAGGACACACAGTTCATGGCACACCTGGGGTTTGAAAGTCAGCTCTCCTAGATCCTAGCCCAGTGCTCACCCTTTGCCCACATGTGGTTTTTCCAAAGTCAGCTCCTGACTCCGCCGATATCCTGGGGCCGCCAATGCCATCTCACCATCCTAACTGGCACTCACTGTAACTTCACAGCTCCTTTAATGGGGGATAGAGAGAACAGCTTCTGGGGTCCCCTGGCTGGTGGATATGGAGGGGGATATGGAGCCATCCATAGATGGACAGAAGCTGTCCATCTCTCTCTCAGGCCACAAGTGCAAGAGCACCTGGTCCCCTCCCTGCAGGCTGGAAGTGCCAGCAGGTGAGTTTCTTCCACCCAGGTCCATGGTGGTTCATCACCTCAGTGCCAGGGACATGCCCCTTCTCCCTGGTGGCTCGCTTTATTAGTTCAATCACCTGTCCCGGTGAAGCTGCATGTAGCTGTCCATGTTGGCAGCTGGCAGCCAGCCCTGGAAGGGAACTACAGCTAGTTCAGCCCTGCTCTCTTTCTGGGGATACTTCCTGCCCAAGTCATCCTCCTGGGCTCTGCTCTAGGCAGCTCACGGTGCTGGCCTGGGTCTCTTTGCACTAGATCCAACCTGGACTCTCACCCCTCAAGGCTGTTGACCTCTGATGCCCATGGGGAGGGGCTGGGAAGCAGGACAGCTGGTCTGAGTGAAAATCTGAGAGTTGAGGAGAAAGCGGGCTTCCTGCTGCTGACCACTCTGACTAGAGGCCCCCCTGTCTGCAGCCTCTTCTGCTCACTCCCTGTTGAGTCAGAACCTGCACTTCCCAGGGCATCTGTGTACCAGAGTCCTCTTCACCAAACTGCCCCGTCTCCTTTCATCCTTGACACACCATCCCTGTTTTACAGAGGAGAAAAAGGAGGAAGGAATAGGTGATTAAGAAGCAGAAGCGAGAAGGGAGGAGCAAGATGGCGGCTGAATAACAGCTTCCTTGCAACTGGGCACGGTGAGTCTGGGGAGAGAAGAATCCAGGCATCTCTGGCTGGTGGGATCTGCCCAGAAACATCTCTTTTGGGACTCATGGAGTCAATGAGAGACTTCTGGACCCCATGAGGAGGACAAAAGCAGTGGAGAACCGGCAAGTGTTTGCATGTGTTCATTTGGTCTAATCCCGCCGGCAGCTGTAAGTACAGCAGCAGTGAGATTGCAAACTGGAAAGGCTTACCTGTGAGTTGTTTGGGTTTTTTGGACTTGGCACTCAGTTGAACTGCCTTGGGAGACCTTGGGCGAGAGTGCAGAGGACTTTGAGCATTGTCTAGGGTCCTGGACAGAGCCACTGAGCCGGACAGAGCTAGTGGTGTTGGGCTGTGGGCCTTGCGGAGCTATTGTGGGAGAACTGCTCTAGCAAGCTCCACCCTTAGGGTCGCAGAGCAAGGATTGGGTGGGAGCGAGTAATCTAGTGACTGAGCAGCCTAAAGGTGGAGCCTGAGCCACCTTACACAGCCTTAGCCCTCAGGGGCATAGAGTGAGACAGGTTTTGGCACACTGGATAAGTGGATAGGCACTTCAGGAGTGATCCCAGCAACAAATGCTTTCCTGGGAAAGCTTCTGCTTAGCCAAGGTTAGCAGTTTAAAGTGCCTTTTAAGCAGGCTGAGGAGAGATTTAGGTTCTCCACCCTGCAGGGTTTGAGAAATCAGCAGAGGCCTCCAGTCTCCATCTCGTACAGCTGTACCAGCACTGTGAGTAACATCTCATACTCCAGAAGATCACTTGTTTCCCAGACAATATGCAGTAAAATATATATACTGCTTTGTTTTTGGTTTCGTTTTTTGCTTTTTTTTAAAATTTCAACATTTTCCCTATAGGTTTTTCTTTTCCTTTTTTTCTCTTTCTTTTCTTTCTTCATTTTTCTAGTTTAAATATAATTTCCCATTGTTGCCTTTTTCAACAATTAGAACTTCATTTTTGCTAGTGTTTCTACCTCTGTTATTTGGGTTTTCACCCAATTTTATCCTGTAAGGTTTTCTATTTGCTTGTTTTGGTTTGATTTATAGAATTTTTGCCTTTCCTCTCTACTGTAGTCCCAGCTACTTGGGAGGTGGAGGCAGGAGACTCGCTTGAGCCCAGGAATTGGAGGTTGCTGTGAGCTGTGATGCCATAGCACTCTATCCAGGGTGACAGCTTGAGGCTCTGTCTCAAAAAAAAAAAAAAAAAAA
>CAUYRH010033916.1:0-13171 GCA_963574655.1 Perodicticus potto | reverse complement strand
TGCCAGAGTTTTTCCGCTGATTTTGCCCAATGATTGTTTTTCAGTTTTTAGCTAGATGAGCAGGTCAGTGAATTTGGATTGGTAACTTTTATGGTTGTGGTTGACCAGCCACTCACCTAGGAACTGGGATGGTGACTGTAGCTTTTCCTCTACAATTTCTCAAAGTACCTGTACAGTACTACAGTCTGTGACTATAAAGGCCTACTTTGTGTAGTGGGGATAGGTGGCTCTGTCTTGTATCCAGCTGATTTCTGTTAATTCCTAGTGTTTCAGTAACCCTGGGTTGCAGACTCAGGTTCAGTGAAATACAAGCACTTACGACATTCTTTCCCCCTCCAGTAGTATATGTAAGAGGACAATCAATCCTTCCACTACAGAAAATCCTGGGACCCATATTGGAGGGTTCTCAGATAATTTGTGTGGTTCAAGAGTTCCAGACCAATTGTCCCCAATAGCCCCCCACCCACTCTGGCTGGAAATTTCAGGAGGGCTCCAGCAACTAGATGTTCGGGAATATTGGCAGCTCAAGTGAGATTTGAGCAATTTCGGTGTTCCAAGGAGACAGAAATGCCCGTCCAGTAAGAGGTTTAGAGCCTGGGGATTGGTGCCTCCTATCTCACCTTGGTGGTCTTTCACCACCAAATTTTGGTCACCCCAGGCTCTGGTAGTGTCTCTGTCAGACTTTGTTAATCCAGTGTCTGTGTCCCTGTTCTGTCCCAAAAATAAAAGGGCAAATGCACCTGCTGGAGTCAAAATGGTGCTTCCTCCTCACCGTTATCACAGTCTGGCCCATCCAGCAGGGGAGGCTGCTATCTGTCTGCTTCAGGTACTGAATGGCACCTGAAGAAAGTTCCACCTGAGCTCGGTTCAAACCTGAGGATATCCAGACAGCAAAAGAATTTCTCCCTCGGCCACTGCACCTTTGTTGCTGCTGATTTGCAGTACTGGAATCCTTATAGGGCGAGGTATGGCTCCCTCTATAAGGCCACAGAGATGGGGAGATGACTGTCCAAAGTTAGCTGCCAATATCCCCTAACATGTAGTGATCCACAGCAGGATCACTCTACTAATGCTGAAGTTGGGTAGAAGGTGCCTGCTCTTAGGTTCATGCACTTCAGCAGCTTCTGAGCCTCCACCCGCAGTGTGGGAACACTAACCTCTGTCTGCTGCTGAGATACTCTTTATCTTTGGGCCAGGACAGTCCCCTTTCCCTCTATGTCTTCCTGTACAGTTATTGGATTCACCGGAGCAGCAAAGCAGTACAGCCACCGTCTATGAAATGCTCGGTCCTAGCTAAGAAATGCAGACAATCTGGATTCTGGAGGAGATGATCTTCTTTACTTCCCGACCAGGGGAGGGGGAAGACAGAAGGGTCAAGGTGGCAAGGAAAACATTTACAACTTCAATCACTTTGAGACCAAATGAGCTCATACACAAGTAAGAGGGCTACTAGTCACACAAGCCCACAGATGCACCCAGCAGTCAGAAACACACAGACATACAGACAAAAGAACAAACACAAAAAACGAAACAACAACCACAACAAAGAACAAAACAAACAAAAAAATCTACTATAAAAATGATACTTGTAAAATACTTGAGAAAAGAGAAAAAAAGAAAAAAGCCTCTAAAAAAATGATGTAAGCACTCTTAGAATCCATAAGAAGGGAAGAAGGGGAAGGGGAGAGAGAGAAAAGAAAGTAATGTTTGTAAAAGGGTTACAAGAGATAAAAAAGGAAAAAGAAAAATACAATTAAAAATAGAAGATAATAAAAATAACCTATGGACAGAAAGTAAAATAAAAAATTATTTATCAATGACTCCTCCAAGAAAAGGATATATATATATATATATATATATATATACATACATACACATACAAACACCAACCTCAGAAATATTATTCTTGTATATATATATAGAAATACATGTCTTTATGTAAGCGGTAGAAGTCAACTTTAGTGGAATAAATTTTTGATGCAATATACTTTTCAGACACCAGAAGGCGCTGTGAGTGGTGCCCAGGCGTATATGTGATTCAGAGTTTAATTTGTTACTGTGGAAGTCACTCTAACATGCTGGTCGCCATTTTTGGAGTTTCTCCGCCTGTTTATGTTGGAAAAGTTGCGCTACTTTGGGTGTTCTGCTCCAGAAGGCACTCTCATCCGGCCTCCCAATTTGGTGTAAGGGTCTGCAAGTCATAAATCTCTCCACTCTGCCCTCCTGTTTGTTCCCAAACTGGCGGCTGCAAAGGGCTATGGGTGAGCCTGCTCCCTGACGCAACTTGGATGGCTGGGGGAGTGGGGCTCTGCAGCCGTGGCTGGATGTTGCTGCCACTTTGAACTGCTGTTTGTTCCACTGCTGAAGAGCACAGGGACACTGTTTGCCAATTTCCACAGCTCAGAGTGTCTCCTCCAAACCCCAGATCCCTGTGCACCCTGCACAGCCAGACCTCACCAGGATTCCCCACCTGGGATGGCACTGTAGGGTCAATTACTCTCAATGATCTGGGGAAAAGATGTTTGCCATTTCAGAGATTTCAAAATGTCTGTTTTCCCAGCAGGGTCCCCTCACCTGGTCTCTCACTTGCCCTGCCCAGTCCTCTATGGCTCCAAGCAGCTCTCCTTTCTGGTCACCAAACTCTGAAATCCACTCTTAAACGGAATTTGTATCATTATGTTTTGCAAGTTGCGAACTGCTATCTTCCCTGTGGGAGGGGCTGGCTGCCGCTTCTCCCCCAGGCAGGGGAAAATACAATAGCAGAGTTCGCAGTTTTGAACTACACCTCCAATTCACTGTACATCTCCAGCTGTCCATCCACCCCAAAAATTCACCCGGGGAAAGATCCAGAGCTCCCTCCCTCTCACCTGTTGTCCTGCGGGGATGGGCTATGGAACCATCTGGACCGCCATCTTGCCCCACTTCCTCCTGAGTTACCATTTTAAGCTTAACATCAGTGACGTCCTTTTCACGTCCAAGTGGGATTGGGTTACCGTCTTTTAACTTAGCCTCAGTGACGTCCTTGTGGTGTCACAGTGTGTTTGATCTGGGCTTCCATCTTTAAGCTTAACCTTATTGATGTCTTCATTACCTGACAGTCAGTTTTTCTCTTGGTTATGATCTTTCAGCTTAAACTTGGTGACATCCTCCTTACCTCACATTGTGTTTTCCCCTGGGTTATCATCTTTAAGCTTAACTTTTGTGATGTCCATCTGATGTCACAATGGGTTTTCCCTTGGCTTACTGTCTTTAAGCTTAACTTTTGTGATGTCCTCATGACGTGACAGTGGATTTTTCCTGGGTTTACCATCTTTAAGTTTAACCTCATTGCGTCACAGTGGGTGTTGTCCTTGGTTATCTTCATTAAGCTTAACCTCAGTGAGGTCCTCCTGCCTTTACAGTGCGTGGTGCCCTAGGTTAATGTCTTTAAGCTTAATCTCAGTGACGTCCTGCTTTCAACACAGTGGGTGTTGCCCTGGGTTTCCGTCTTTTAGCTTAACATCAGTGATGTCTTCCTGCTTTCACATTCACAGTTGCCATGGGTTACCATCATTAATGTCATTGACGTCAGCCTAACTCCACAGTGGGTATTGTCCTGGGTTACCATCTTTAAACATAATCTCTGTGTCATCCTCCTGAAGTCACAGTGGGCTTTGCCCTGTGTTACACCTTTAAACTTAACCTCAGTGACATTTTTCCGACATCACAGTGGGTTTTTCCCATGGTTCCCATCTTTTAGCTTAGCCTCAGTGACATTCTTTTGATGTCTCGGAGGGTTTTTCCCTTGGTTACCATTTTAATCTTAATATCAATCACTTCCTCCTGAGGTCACTGTGGATTTGGCCCTGGGTTACTGAGTTTACGCGTAACCTTAATGACATCCTCCTGACCTCACAGTACATTTGCCCTAGGTTACCATTTTAAGCTTAACCTCAGTGACGTCACTTTGTCATCACAGTGGGATTTTACCATGGTTACCACCCTTTAGCTTAGCCTCAGTGACGTCCTTTTGACGTCAAAATGAGTTTTGCACTAGTTAACCATCTTTAAGCTTAACTTTCATGATGTCCTCATGATGTCACAGTGGGTTTTTCCTGGGGTTACCATCTTTAATCTTAACCTCAATGACATCTTTTCGACATCACAGTGGGGTTTTCCCCTGGTTACCGGTTTTTAGCTTTGCCTCAGTGACATTCTCTGGACATCACAGTGGGTTTTTCCCTTTGTTACCATCTTAAGCTTAATGTCAGTGATGTCCTCTTAAGTTAGAGTCGGTTTTTCCCTTGGTTAAAGTCTTCAATCTTAATCTCAATGACTTCCTCATGCTGTCACAGTGGGTTTTTCCCTGGGTTACTATCTTTAAGGTTAACCTCCATGACGTCCTCCTGATCTCACAGTGGGTTTTGTCCTGGGTTACCATCTTTAGGCTTAACTTCATTGATGTCTTTTTTACATCAAAGTGGGTTTTTCCCTTGATTACTGTCTATTAGCTTAGCTTCAGTGAAGTTCTCTTGACATCAAAGTGGTTTTTGCCCTGGTTTACTGTCTTAAGTTTAACCTTTGTGATGTCCTCATGACATGACAGTAGGTATTGCCCTAGGTTACCGTCTTTAAGCTTAACCTCAGTGATATCCTCCTGAACTCACTGTACATTTTGCTCTGGGTTATCATTTTTATGCTCAACTTCAGTGGCATCCATTTATGTCATAATGCGTTTTTCCCTTCTTTACCATCTTTGATCTTAGCCACAGTGACATTCTATTGACATCACAGTGTATTTTTCTCTTGGTTACTGTCTTTATTCTTAATCACACTGAAGTCCTCCTGATGTCACAGTGCGTTTTGCCCTGAGTTACCATCTTTTCGCTCAACCTCAGTGACGTCACCCTGATGCCATAGTTGGTGTTGCCCTGGGTTACCATCTTTAAGCTTAACCTCCATGACGTACTCCACAAGTCACACTGTGTGTTGCTCTGTGTTACCATGTTTAAGCTTAACTTAATTGACGTCATCCTGACCTCACCATGGATGTTGGTCTGGGTTACTGTCTTTAAGTTTTTCCACAGTGATGTACTCCTGATGTCACAGTGGGGGTCACCTTTGGTCTTTTTGACATCGCAGTGGGTTTTTCCCTTGGTTACTATCTTTTTACTTAACCTCAGTGACGTCCTCCTGACATCACAATAGGAGTTGATCTGGGTTACATTCGGTAGGTTTTTTTTTTTTTTTTTTTGAGACAGAGCCTCAAGCTGTCACCCTGGATAGAGTGCTGTGGCATCACAGCTCACAGCAACCTCCAATTCCAGGGCTTAAGCAAGTCTCCTGCCCTCACCTCCCAAGTAGCTGGGACTACAGGCGCCCGCCACAATGCCCGGCCATTTTTTGGTTGCAGCCGTCATTGTTGTTTGGCGGGCCCCGGCTGGATTTGAACCCGCCAGCTCAGGTGTACGTGGCTGGCTCCTTAGCCCGTTGAGCCATAGGGGCCGAGCCACATTTGGTAGGTTTAACTTCTGTGACTTCCTCCTTACTTCATAGTTGGTTCTTCCCTGTGTCATAATCCTCAAGCTTACCCTGAGTGACATCCTTCTGAGGCCACAGCGGGTGCTACCCTGGATTACTGCCATTAAGCTAAACCTCAATGATGTCTTCCTGACACTACAGTGGGTATTGCCTTGGGTTACTGTCATTAAGCTTAACTTCAGTGACATCCTCCTGACATCACCATGGGTGTTTCCCTGGGCTACAGTCATCAGGCTTAACTTCAGTGAGGTCCTCCTGATGCCACCGAGGGTGTTGCCCTGCATTTCTATTCTGATGATTAATGTCAGAGATGTCATCGTGATGCCACAGTGGGTGATACCCTGGGTTACTGGAGTTAAGCTTAACCTCAGTGATGTCATCCAGACAGCACAGTGGGTGCTGCCCTGGGTTACCATCTTTAAGATTTTCCTTAGTGACTTCTTCATGAAACGATAATTGTTGTTGCCCTGGTCTACCATCTTCCTTATGACATCATAATGGGTGTTGCCTTGGGTCACCATCTTTAAGCTTAACCTTAGTGATTTCCTCCTGACACCACAAAGGGTGTTTCCCTGTGTTACCATCTTTCTCCTGACATCACAATGGGTGTTGTCCTGGGTTACCATGTTTTTAGTTTAAACTTAGCTACATCCTGCGACATTATAATGGTTGTTGCTCTGGGTTGCCATCTTCCACCTGACATCAGAATGGGTTTTGTTCTGGGTTGTCAGCTTCCTGATGACATCACACTAGATGTTGCCATGGGTTGTCATCTATAGGCTTATCCTTAGTGACTTCCTCCTGACATCATAATTGGTGTTGCTCTAGATTACAATCTCTAAGCTTACCCTTAGTGATTTCCTCCTGACCGAACACTTGGTGTTGCCCTGGGTTATAATCTATAAGCTTAACCTTAGTGACTTCCTCGTGACATCACAGTGGGTGCTGCCCTGGGTTTCCATCATTAAAGTTACCCTCAGTGACATCCTCCTGACATCGTAGTGGGTGGTGCCCTGGGTTAATGTATTTAAGCTTAACCTCAGTGACGTCCTCCTGACCTCACAGTTGGTTCTGCAGAGTAACCATCTTTATGCTTAACTTCAGTGACGTACTTCTGATGCCACAGTGAGTTTTTCCCTGCGTTACCATCTTTAAGCTTAACCCCAGTGACATCAGCCTGACAGCATAGTGGATGCTACCCTGGGTTACCATCCTTAAGCTCAACCTCGGTGACATCCTTCTGACGACACAGTGGGAGATGCCCTGAGTTGACATCTTTAAGCTTAACCTGAGTGATGTCATTGTGACTCCACAGTGGGTGTTCCGTAGGGTTACTATCCTTAAGCTTAACCTCAGTGATATCATCGTGATGCCTAGAGGGTGTAGCCCTGTGTTACCATCATTAAGCTTAACCACTATGACATCATCGTGTCACCAGGGTGGATGATGTCTTGGTTAACATCGTTATGTTCATTTTCATTTACGTCATTGTGACGCCAAAGTATGTGTTGCCCTAGGTTACCATCGTTAACTTTAAAATTAGTGATGTCCTCCTCATGCCTAAGTGGGTGTTGCCCCGGGTTCCCCTCGTGAAGCTTAACATCAGTAATGCCCTCCTGACACCTCAGTGGGTGTTGCCCTGGGTTACCATCTTTAACCTTAATCTCAGAGACATCCTGATTACACCATTGTTTGTCTTATCCCGAGTTACCAACTTTAAGCTTAACCTCAGTGACACCCTCCTCATGTCACAGTGTATTTTGCCCTGGGTTACTGTCTTTAAGCTTAACTTCCATGACGGCCTCCTGAAATCACAGTGGGTTTTGCCCTGGGTTACAATCTTTAAGCAGAACCAGCCTGACGTCTTTTTGACATCACAGTGGCTTTTTCCCTTGGTTACCGTCTTTAATCTTAATCTCAGTAATGTTCTCCTGTTATCATCAGCAGGTTTTACCCTCTGTTACCATCTTTAAGCTCAACTTCAGTGATGTTTTTTGATGTCTCAGTTGTTTTTTTTTTTTTTTTTTTTGATTACCAAATTTTATCTTAAGTTCAGTGACATCTTCCTGATATCACATTGAGTCTTGCCCTGGGTTACCATCTTGAACTTAAACTCCATGACATCCTCTTCAAGTTGCAGTGTGTGTTGCCCTGTGTTACTGTCTTTAACCTTAATATCCCTGTTGTCCTCCTGATGTCATGGTGGTTGCCCTGAGTTACTGTCTTTAAACTTAACCTCAGGGATGTCATCATGATGTGAAGGTGGGTATAGCCCTGGGTTACCATCTTTAGGCCTAACCTTAGTGACTTCTTCGTGAGACCATAATCGGTGTAGCTCTGGGTTACCATTTTCCTCCTGACATCACAATGGGTGTTACCCTGGGTTACTTTGATGAGTTTCATCTTAGTGACTTCTTTCTGACCTCATAATGGTTGTTGCCCTGGGTTACCATCTTTAAGGTTAACCTTAGTAACTACCGCTTTACATCACATGGGTGTTCCCTGGATTACTGTCTTTAAGCTTAGCCTTAGTAACTTCCTCCTAACCTCACAATGGTTGTTGTCCTGGGTTACCATCTTTAAGTTTATACATTAGTGACTATCTCCTGACACAACAATGCGTGTTTCCCTGGGTTACATTCTTCCTCCAGATATCACAATGGGTGTTACCCTGGATTACATTCTTCCTCCTGATATCACAGTGGGTTTTGCCTTGGCTTACCTTCTTTAAGCTTAACATTAGTGACTACCTCCTAACACCACATGGGTGTTGCCCTGTGCTACCATCTTCCTCCTGGCATCACAATGTGTGTTGTCCTGGATTACATTCTTTACGCTAAACCTTAGTTACGTCCTCCTGACATCACAATTTTTCTTACCCAGGGTTACCATCTTACTCCTGCCATCACAGTGAATGTTGTCTTGGGTTAGGCTCTTCCTCCAGTGATCAGAATGTATGTTGTCATGGGTTAACGTCTTTAAGTTCAACCTTAGTGGCTTTCTCCCAGGATCACAATGGGTGCTGCCATGGGTTAACTTCTTCCTCCTGACATCACAATTCATGTTGCCGTTGGCTACAATTTTCACCTTAACCATCTTCCCACTGACACCATAATGGGAATTACCCTGGGTTACAGTCTTTAAAGTTAACCTTAGTGATGTCCTCCTGACATCACAATGGGTATTTCCCTAACTTACCATCTTCCTCATGATATCACAATGGGTGTTGCCCTGGGTAACCATTTCCTCTTGACTTCACAATCGGTCTTCCCTTGAGTTATCATCTATGAGCTTAACCTTATTGACTTCCTTTTGACACCACAAAGATTGTTGCCCTGCGTCACTATCTTCCTCCTGACATCACAAGGGTGTTGCCCTGGGTTACCATCCTTAAGCTTAACCTTAGTGACTTCCTCCTGACATCACAGTGGGTGCTGCCCTGTATTACGCTGTATAAGCTTAACTTTACTGACTTCCTCCTGACATCACAATGAGTGATGGCCTGGGTTACCATCTTTCTCCTGACATAACAATGGGTGTTGCCTTAGGTTATCCTCTTTTAAGTTTACCTTAGTTACATCCTCTTGACACCACAATGGGTGTTTCCCTGAGTTACCATCTTTAAGCTTTACCTTAGTGACTTCTTCCTGAAATAATAATGGATATTGACCAGGGTTACAATCTGTAAGATTAACCTTAGGGACTTCCTCTTGACAGAACATTGGGTTTTGCACTGGGTTACCATCTTTTTCTTGACATCACAAAGGGTGTTACTCCGTTACCATGTTCATCCTGACATCGCAATGGATGTTGCCATGTGTAATAATCTTCCTCCTGACATCAGAATGTGTGTTTCCCTGGGTTACTGTTTTTATGCTTAAAATTAGTGAATGCCTCCTGACATCACACTGGGTGTTTACCTGGGTTACCATCTTCCTCCTGACATCGCAATTGGTGTCTCCTTAGCTTATCATCATTAGGCCTAACCTTAGTGACTTCTCACTGATACCACACTGGGTGTTGCCCTGGGATACCATCCTCAAAGATAACCTTACTAACTTCCTCCTGACATCTCAAAGGGTTTTTCCCTGGGTTACTGATTTTAAGCTTAAACTTAGTGACTTCCTCTAAACATCATGATATCAGAATGGGTGTTGCTGTGTGTTACTGTCTTAAACACATGCGTAGGGGATTTCTTCTGACATCAGGATGGGTGATGCTCCAGGTTACCATCTTTAAGGTTAACCTTAGTGACTTTCTCCTTACTCAACAATGGAAGTTGTCCTGTTTTACCATCTTCCTCCTGGCATCACAATGCATGTTACCGTGGGTTACCATCTTTAAGCTTAACCATAGTGACTTTCTCCTCACATCACAATGGATGTTGCCCTGGGTTACCATCTTCCCCCGGAAACCACAATGGGTGTTGCCCTGGGCAACCACCTTTCTCCTGACATCACAATGGAACTTGGCCTGGGTTACCATCTGTAAATTAACGTTAGTGACTTCTTCCTGATATCACAATGGGTGCTTCCCTGGGTTACCATCTTCATCATGACATCACAATGGGGGGCGTCACCTTTCCTTGGTAACCATCTTCCTCCTGACATCACAATGGGTCTTGGCCTGGGGTACCATCAGTAAGCTTAACACTAGTGACTTCTTATTGATATCACAAAGGTTGTTGCGCTGGGTTATCATCCTTAAGCTTAACCTTGGTGACTTCTGCTTCAAATCACAATGATTGTTGTGCTGGGTTACTATCTTCCTCCTGACAGCAGAATGGGCGTTGCCCTGGGTTACCATCTTTAAGCTTAACCTTAGAGACTTCCTCCAGACATCACAATGGTTGTTGCCGTGAGTTAAAGTCTATAAGCATAACCTTAGGTACTTCCTCCTGACACAACATTGCTTGTTGCACTAGGTTACCACAAATAGTGTTGCCCTGTGTTACCATGCTCCTCCTGACCTCACAATGGGTGTTGCCATGAGTTACCATCTTCTTCCTGACATCACAATGTGTGTTCCCCTGGGTTACCATCTTTATACTTAACCTTAATGAATGCTTCCTGACATCACAATGGGGGTTACCATGGTTTACCATCTTACTCCTGACAGCAGAATAGTTGTTTCCCTGGGTTACCATCTTTAAGCTTAATCTTAGTGACTTCCTCCTGATGTCTCAATGGGTGTTGCCCTAGGTTGCCTTCATTAAGCTTAATCTAATGATTTCCTCCTGATATCACAATGTTTGTAGCCCTGGGTTACCTTCTTTAAGTTTAACCTTAGAGACTTCCTCCTCACAAAACAATGGGTGTTGCCCTGGGTTACCATCTTTAAACTTGAATTTAGTGACTTCCTTCTGATGAGACTTTGGGTGTTTTCCTTGGTTAATATCTTCCTCCTGACTTCACAGTTTGCGTTGCCCTCGGTTACAATTTTTAATCTTAACCTTAGAGACTTCCTTCTAACATCACTCTGGTGTGTCCCTGTGTTAACATCTTTAAGCTTAACCTTATTGATTTCCTCCTGAAATCACAATGGGCCCTGGGATACCGTCTATAAGCTTAACTACCCCTGACATCAGATGAGTGTTGACCTGGGTTATCATCTTTAAGCTCAAACGTAGTGAAGTCCTCCTGACATCACAGTGGAAGTTTTCCTGGTTTGCAATCTTCAAGATTACCCTTAGTGACTTCCTCCTGACATCACAATGGGTGTTGCTCTGGGTTACCATCTTTAGGCTTCACCTTAGTGACTTTCTCCTGATATTACAAGGGGTGTTGCCCTGGGTTACAATCTTCCTCCTGAAATAACAATGTTTGTTGATGTGGGTTACCGTCTTTAAGTATAACTTTAGTGTCTAGCTCGTAACACCACCATAGGTGTTTCCCTGGGTTACTGTCCTTAACCTTAAACTTAGTGACGTCCTCCTAATTTCACAATGGTTGTTGTCCTGAGTTACCACATTCCTCATGATATAACAATGAGTGTTGCACTGGGTTACTATCATCCTCCTGACATCACAATGGGTGTTGTCTTGCATTACCATTTTTATCTTAACCTTGGTGACTTACTCTTGACATCATAATGTGTGTTTCCCTGGGTTACCATTATCCTCCTGACATCAAATTGTGTGTTGCCACGGTTATATTATTTAAGCTCATACCTCAGTGAATTACTTCTGACACAACAATGGCTGTTGCCCTGGGTTACCATCTTCTTCCAGATATCACAATAGGTGTTCTCTCGGGTTATCATCTTCCTCCTGACATCACAATGTGTTTTGCCATGGGTTACCATTTTTAAGCTTAGTCTCAGTGACCTTATCTTGCCATCACAACGGGTGTTGCACTGGGTTACCATCTTTATGCTTAACATTACTGATTTCCTCCTGAGTTCATAATTCGTGTAACCCTTGGGTAACATTTAAGCTTAACCTTAGTGACTTCTTCCAGTCACTACAATGGGTGTTGCCAATGGTTACAATCTTCCTCCTGACATCACAATGGCTGATGCCCTAGGTTACCATCTTTAAGCTTAACCTTAGTGACTTCCTCCTTACACAACAATGGATGTTGCCCTGTCTTTACATCTTCCTCCTGACATCACAATGAGTGTTTCAGTTGGTTACCGTCTTTAAACTGAACCATAATGACTTTCTCCTCACATTACAAAGGATATTTCCCCGAGTTACCATCTTCCCACTGAGACCAAAATGGGTGTTATCCTGGTTTACCATCTTTACCCTTAACTTTAGTGATGTCCTCATGACATCACAATGCGTGTTTCCCTGGATTGCCATCTTCCTCATGACATCACAATGTTTGTTGCCCTAGGTAACCATCTTCCTCCTGACATCACAATGGTTCTCGTCCTGGTGTATCATCTTTATGCTTAATATTAGTGACTTCCTCTTGACATCACAATTATTATTGCCCTGGGTTACTATCTTCCTCCTGACATCACAATGGGTGTTTCCTTGGGTTACCATCTTTAAGCTTGACCTTAGTGACTTTCTCCTGAAATCACACTTGTTGTTGCCCTGGCTTAGAATCTGCCTCCTGACATCCCAATGGTTGTTGCCTTGAGTTACCCTCTGTAATCTTAACCTTAGTGACTTCCTCCTAACACCACAATAGGTTTTGCCCTGGGTTACCATCTTTAAGGTTAACTTTAGTGACTTCCTCCTGACATTACAATGTGTATTTCCCTGGGTTAAATACTTTAAGCTTAACCTTTGAGACTTCCTCCTGATACAATATTGTGTGTTGCCCAGGGTTACCATCTTCCTCTTGACATCACAATGGGTGTTGCCATGTGTTACCAGCATCCTCCTGACATCACAGTGTTTCTTGCCCTGGGTTGCAATCTTTATGCTTTGCCTCACTGAATTCCTCCTGTCATCACAATGTGTGTTGTCCTAGGTTATCAATTTCCTCCTGACATCACAATGAGGACTGCCCTTTGTTATCGTCTTTAGCCTTAACCATAGTGATTTCCTCCTGACCTACTTACATCGCAATGGGTGTCCCTCCCAAACTCTTACTGTCATTAGGCTTAAACTTAGTGACTTGCTCCAGACACCACACAGGGTTTTGCCCTTGGATACTATCCTGAAGTTTATCCTTTGGAACTTCCTCCTGACATC
>CAUYRH010033913.1:0-21613 GCA_963574655.1 Perodicticus potto | reverse complement strand
TCCAGAAAAGGTAAATTGAAGAAAGAGAAAGAAACTCATAGTGAACAGCCCTCAAATGAAACCCACTGGAAGGAACTTACTCAGTATTTTGGGGTCAATGATAGATTTGAACCCCCTGTTAAAAAGAAAAAAGTTGAGAAGTCAGGCCTTGAAAAGACCAAGCTGTGGAAGAGTGGAATATTGAGACGGCCGAAGAACTCAGCAACCAGCTAGCTACCCGAGAGCTAGGTGTAAAAATTGCCAAAGCAGTTGCCTACCACAACTTCGTAAAAGCCAAAAAGGAGGCTGAAAATTCACAGGCTGCTCGAAAAAAGAAGAAACTTCCATGGGGGTTTGAAGCAAAGAAGAGATGCGAAACCAAAAGCAACATGGGATATATGTAACTTGCCAGAGTTCTTCAAGACATCTGTAGACTCAAGTGCTCAGTTTACTGAAAAGATTTTCCTGCTTATGTTAAATTGTGTCAGGAAATTGGTAGAAGTAGAAAAAAAATCAGCAAAAAATTTCGGAGTTGATTGTCAGTTCTCTCTGGTTTTTCTCTAAGGAATTCATCCTATTGAATAAAATGAAACATTCTGTTATTTGTATAAAGAAATCTAAGAAAAATAGAGAAAAAAAGGGTAGGATTTTATTTTATTTATTTATTTGTATATACCTGCTGTATAAATTCGGTATATCCCTTTTTCTCTGTTTGGTATAGCAAAGCCAGTGAGCTCCTTATACTTTCCTGTCTGTACTTGGTGTAACTGCACTTTTACGGGAATTGTGTTTTTAAGATAGGCAAGTGTTTGTAATGGATTAGTCATAAGTGCAAAAAAGTCTCAGTTGATACTATCTATATAGAAATAATTAATGTTCTGAAAATAATTATTGATTTTTCTGTTGGGAGGCAGAAAATGTTTTGGTATTCCAAAATTACACAGTAAAAGCAACTAATTCATTAAAAAAAAAAAAGAAAAACAAAACAAACGACACAGAACAGAACACCAGAAGTAGAAGTTATAAAAATTTCTGCTTGAAAGGGATTTAAGAGAATCATTTCCTATTTTTTGAATTTGAACCTTTATAACTTAATATGGGTATAGAGTGTTATGAAGGGAGAAACAGGAAGTCAGTTTGAATAAGATTTGCTAAAGTGTCTTCCTTGGCCACCATTCCCTTTAAAATTTAAATGGAAAAGTTTTGGGGCTCTATGTTCAGAAACAAGGACTTTTGAATTCATACTCAATGAACTAGTTGGAAGAAGTTTAGCTGGAATTTAAAAAAAAAATCTGTTTATAAAATTTTTATCTTTCAATATGTTTCCCCATTCTTTATAATTATTACATCTAAATACAATATCTTTATAGTTATTACATTGAAATACAACGGTTAGTTTCAGAGATATTTTGGGAAAGCTTAAAGAGCATTGTGTTGCTTCAGTGTAATATACTTTTGAAGAATAAATGTGGCACTCTTCATAATTAAATCCTATGCTCTCAGAACATTTCTACCAGGTTTAAGTATGAAGCATAGGTTGATATAGGCTGAAGCTTGGGTTGATAACGAATAGATTCGTTATCTATCACTGTGTAACAAATTATGCCAAAACTTGTCAACTCAAAACACCCTTATTATGGTAGTTTCTGTCGGTCAGGATTCTGAATTGTGGCTTAGCTGGTGCCTCTGGCTCAAGATCTTTCAGTGGGTTCGTACTCGAGCTTTGGGCCAGGACT
Source organism: Perodicticus potto (assembly GCA_963574655.1). Classification (NCBI taxonomy): domain Eukaryota; kingdom Metazoa; phylum Chordata; class Mammalia; order Primates; family Lorisidae; genus Perodicticus; species Perodicticus potto. Next base: position 19,898 of record CAUYRH010033913.1, on the reverse strand, counting down.
GCCTTCATCTCAAGGCTTGACACAGGCTGAATTGCGTCTGTTTGTAAGCTTGCTGGCGGTTGGTTATTGGTTTGTAAGCTGGCTTGTGGTTGGTTGTTGGCAGGCCTCAGGTTTCTAAGCTCTCCCCCGTGGGTCCTGCCATGACACAGCAGCTGGCTTCGCGTGTGGTCAACAGAGGGCACAAGAGCGTGCCTCTGTTTAGAAGGCTTAGCCTTTCTAAACCAAGTTAACCAAGTAACATCACTTCTGCTATATTCTCTTGGTTAGAAGTGATTCACTAGGCCCAACCCATATTCAAAGGGAGGAGATTACACAGGGGCATGAATACCAGAGGTGAATCATCGTGGGCCCTCTTAGAGTCTGTGTATGGGGGCAGGTCATACACGTGGTTATGAGTTGACTTGTGGCCCTCCAAAATTTTTATGTTGAACTCCTAACCCCCCATACCTCAAAATGACCTCTTAAGTCAACTTGTTATCTGGAGAGAGGGTCTTTAAAGAGGCGATTAAGTTAAAATGAGGTAGTTGGGTAGACCCTAGCCCAATATGACTGGTACCCTTGTAAGGAGAGGAAATTTGAACAACTGAGATAACAGGGAGAGATACTAGGGATATTTGGGCACAGAAAAAAATTGTGTGAGGCGAGAAGGCAGTCGCTTACAAACCAATTCGAGAGGCCTTAGAAGGGACCAAACCTGCTGACACTTGGACTTCAGGCCTCCCGAACTGTGAGAAAATAAATTTCTATTGTTTAAGCCACTCTGTTTGTGGTATTTTGTTATAGTTGCTATAGCAGACTGATATATATATTTAACATTTCAAAATAAAACATTTTTCATAATGTTTAAATTTCATGCTAATCAGAATGTATCTTCTTTTTCCCCCTTGAAATGACAGGAGCAGTGTTCCTTTAGCTGGGACTGGGGACCTTCCTTTCCTACCCAGGGAATCTGGAAAGATGTTAGAATTGAAGCCTATAATATTTGTCATGTGAACTACTTCACCTTTTCCCCAACATATGGTAAGCTAAGAGATGTGAGTTCTTGTTTTTCTTTGTAAATCTCCTTCTTGTCATAAAGATTGGGTTTGTAATCACAATATGTATATATAGATATGTTTTTCAGAGATTTAGTTTTCTTTACATTCAACTTATAAAAGTGAAAAATAGAGACAAAGTAATTTGTCATGAAAATGGACAATATAATGCAGGTAGGTAGGTGGATACCTTTTAGGATATTTTGCAAAAAAAAAAAAAAAAAGAATGAAAGATAGAAAATTTTCTAAGGTTAGTATTCGTTCTTGAAAAAATTTGACTTGCCAGATTGAAGTTCTTTATGCTGCATCTGCGGTCACTTTTGGTGTCGAATTCTTGGTTTGCTCAACTCGTGAGACTTTCTATCCCTGCACGTTTTCTTCATGAGTAGGAGCACCCCTCTGAGGGCCCTGACACACAAGCCTTATGAAGAGTGGAAAATAAACTGGAGTGTCAGCAAGGCATAAAGATAGTTTTCCAGGTGAAGAATACTACTTTTTTAGTTGGAAGAACTATTCACTATCAAGAAACTTTGGAATAAAACCTCAGAAATCCCACAGATGTCAATGAACCAGTTAATAGCTGGCCAAATATTTGTTGAGTTCTTTGCTTAGCACTGTGTTTGGTGCAGAAAAGAAATAAGGCAGGCACACCCTTCCCTCCTTACCCATGCTGTACCTTGCTGGGAGCGGGGAGGGGAGAGGAGATATAAATAATTACCAAACAAAACAAGATTGTGGGAGAGTCTTCCAGGATGAGAGCTAGAAAATCAAAGGTCCGTAAGATTCTGAGAAGTTAGAGAAATCAAGGATGAAGGTGGAAGGAAGTGAGAGCTTTTGTTTTTTTAAGAGACAGAGTTTCATTTTGTCAACCTTGGTACAGTGCTGAGGTGTCACAGTTCACAGCAACCTCAGACTCTTGGGCTCAAATGATTCTCTTGCCTCAGCCTCCCGAATAGCTGGCACTATAGGTGCCCGCCACAACACCTGGCTATTTTTAGAGACGGGGGTCTTGCTTTTGCTTAGGCTAGTCTTGAACCTGTGAACTCAGGCAGTCCACCTGCCTTGGCCTCCCAGAGTGCTAGGATTACAGGCACAAAAGAGATCTTGAATGATAGCATAAAATGTTCAGTTCAGTTGAGTGGAGGCCTAACTAGATGAAATCAGTAAGAAGAATGTGGTGTCTCAGGACAAGAGTTTTGTTCTCATTAGGGACCTGGTGACCCTAGATTGCTATTCAATTGAGCCAAATCTGTATTTTCTGAAGGTAAGAGACTAAAGCAAATGAGAAATGGTTGGTCACTGAGGAGATTATTTCAAACTGTCTGTTTCATCCTGTAGGCCTTGGGTGGTAGTGGTAGGGGTATATGTCTGAGAGAGAGAAAGACAGAGAGAGAGACATATTCTTTAACTGTGGTCTTGGTGGGTGGAGTGTGTGTAAAAGACAGACAAAGATATAGAAATGGAGAGAGAGCAAGAGAGAGAGACAGAGAGATGGTTTATTGATCATCTTATCCATTTTTAGTGCTTTGATATGTATAATCTGATGTGAATTATTCACATTGGGCTTGAGTTTATAGGCAAGGAATGATTGCCTAATGTTATGAATATTTCATAAGGTTATATATAAACATATTGAGTTAAAATACATAATAGGTATGTTCTTTGAAACATACCTCTTTGAAACAATACACTGTTCAATCTTCTGTTGCCACATTTAGAAACAAATAGTACCTTAACTGATAAACATGTGTTCATTTTTTTCTTACGTTCCCTTCGAGTCATTTTTCATTCATCATTATTTTCCCTGTAACATTCCAGTATTCATCTTTGAACATAACTTTATGGGTAGTTAGGTTGCTTGAATGATCTTTCCTCTGATTAACTGCCTTATTGTTAAGTAAATTTTCTTATGTGCACCTTATTAACTTATCCTTGTTTTGGGGGGAGGTGTATTTTGCCTTGGGTCTCTTTTGCCTGGATTTCATTTTTGAAGATTTTGTCCTGCTGAGTAGGCAAGGAGATCTTGCTGCTTGGTGAAGGAATAGGAAGACAAACAGCTGTTGTAACTAACCGTGTGCCTGCCTTTCTGGCCAATGCAGGGCATAGGTCTTTGAAAAGCAGCTGCTTAAGTCTGTCCTATGGTTCTAGCAGGAAGACAGGAAAGTATCTTATACTGCGGACAAATTCTGCAGCTTGGTCATTTCAACGTAGTGTCATTGCTGTGTCTTTAAATGCACTGGACGACCTTTTCCCTACAGCTTTCGGCTTCCTACTAAAGACGCGGGCAGGGCAGAAGGGGGAGCTGTGAGGAGCTCAGCAGGCGAAGCTGAGCCAGGCAGCCAGCTCTGAATAGCTCTTCCCCCCAGTGAGATGAAGCATCTTTTCATCTTACATAAGCAGTCTCCCAGCCTTTGCAGCTCCATTTCATGCTGACTTCAATGTTCCCTGTCTCTGAATCCATTTCCTTGCTAGTCCATAACCCCCCCAGATGTCAGCCCGTATTCTTAATTGACACCTTTGGGTATATTTTGGTGTTCTAAGTACATTTGGAGGGTTAGAAGCAACAACATCTTTGCCTTTTGGGGGTTGGAGTATAATTTATGTGTCTGTCCAGGTGTATGCTGATAGACAGTAATTATTCAAGAAATAGATTTTACTTGTTTGACAGAATTGCTCACATAACTATTTCAGTGCTCTCATCAGGTAGTTCAGGTTACAAAGATTGTATTTTGACAAGTGGAGGAAATGTGGCACCATATAATTATACGTTTAGTGGAGGGTCAGATACAGTCTCCATGTTTGTGGATTTCACTGTTCCTTTTTTACAAACCCCTCTTCTTAATAGGCTGATGTTTTTTATTTTTCTTTTATTTTATTATTATTATTATTTTTTTGAGACAGAGCCTCAAGCTGTCACCCTGGATAGAGTGCCGTGGCATCACAGCTCACAGCAACCTCCAATTCCTGGGCTCAAGTGAGTCTCCTGCCTCCACCTCCCGAGTAGCTGGGACTGCAGGCGCCCACCACAACGCCCGGCCATTTTTTGGTTGCAGCCGTCATTGTTTGGCGGGCCTGGGCTGGATTCGAACTCGCCAGCTCAGGTGTACGTGGCTGGCGTCTTAGCCTGTTGAGTCACAGGCACTGAGCCTAGGCTGATGTTTTATCATTGCAATGTCCCCAGGATGCTTTGTTGCATATATGATTGTATTTGATATTTGGATTTAGGACACTGGGAGGTAAAAAGTACCTTTGCTTTTGCTTTTTCTCATTAATCATATACAAATGTCAATCAATGTGTGTCTTCTAATGTCATTTTTTGGGAAGCTATTTCCTCAGGGGGCTGGTAGAAAGGAGACAGCACTGGGGTTGGGAAAGCTGAGCTCTTGTCCTGTCTGTTGGCTCAGGAGGTTGGGGGTGAGGTACTGAAGTCAGGGCCTCATCGACACCGCACAGTGACTAGGACATTTCCAGTTTCGTCTGTCTCTCACATTCCTTTCCTCTGGTTGTATGAAGGTATAAGTGTGGAAGACCCAGTATTTTTTGAAATCAAAAATGACATTAGAAGGCACAGGTTGATTGACATTTGTACATGATGAAATCAAGAAAAACTGGGTCTTCATTGTTTGTTGAAGATTAGTTGGTCATAGCTTTACTCCTGTGAAAGAAAAGGGCAAAAATAATGTTGGGGTCATACAGGGGGTGACATTATAGGCCCTTGGATCTTCATGTTGTGTTTTTAATTCTCCAGCTTTAATTTTGTTATTGTGTGATACTCAAGAGTTGTGGTTCAAAGGAGTGTGGGTTTACTTGGGAATCCTCCCTGTTTAAAGCAAAAGAAATTAGAGAATTTTACCAATGACTTTTGGAAATCGCACTAGTTGTTTTCCTGCCAGAGGCTGTCACTAATAGGTGATGCTCTAACAGAAGAGGAAATGACAGCAAAGTTGTTGCTCAGAGGGCAGAATTAAAATCTTTAGGTAGAAATTAAAGAGAAGTCAATTTCAAATCAGTGTAAAGAGAGTCTTTAGAATGGCTAAGCGTAGCAAAATTGGGAAGGCTATTTTGTGAGGCATATGTTTGTTGTCTAGAGAGATATTTAAAGAATGGTTAGAATGACTTTGTTAGGGGAATATTCTAGGTCAGGGATCAGCGCACTGACATAGCCTTTTGGGACCATATGGCATCTATGGCAACTACACAACTCTGCTGTTATAGTGCAAAGGCAACCAAAGACGATATGTAAACAAATGAATGTAGCTGTTTTATTAATCTGTTTGAGCTGCCCTAACTTTTGTTATCATAGACAGGGTGGCTTGAATAAGAGAAATTATTTCACACAGTTCTGGAGGCTGGAAAATCTAAGATTAAAGTGCTTGGCTAGTTTGTTTCCTGGTGAGGGCTCTTCTCTCCAGCTTGCAGACCACTGCCTTCTTGCTGTGTCCTCACATGGTAGGGGGTGGGAGGAGAGGGCTGTCCCTCTTATAAAGCCACAGTCCTATTGGATCACTGCTTATAATCTCTTAACCTTAATTACCTCATAAAAAGCTGGGTATTAAGCCTTTAACATATGGATTGAGGGAGGGTACCATTTAGTTCATTGCAGCTGTGTTCCAAGAAAACTTTATTTAAAAGTTTTGGCCCCGGCTCGGCGCCTGTGGCTCAGCGGGCTAAGGCGCCAGCCACGTACACCTGAGCTGGCGGGTTCAAATCCAGCCTGGGCCCGCCAAACAACAATGACGACTGCAACCAAAAAAAAAATGGCCGGGCATTGTGGCGGGTGCCTGCAGTCCCAGCTACTTGGGAGGCAGAGGCAGGAGACTCGCTTGAGCCCAGGAATTGGAGGTTGCTTTGAGCTGTGATGCCATAGCACTCTATCCAGGGTGACAGCTTGAGGCTCTGTCTCAAAAAAAAAAAAAAAAGTTTTGGCTCAATAACCATCGTTTGCTGTTAAGCAGAGGGGATCAAACACTGGTGAGAAAGTAGACTAGGTGGTCCATCAGCTGATAGGTTCAAAACCTGGAGGCCGTGAGTGGGTAACCTGCAAGATTGGCTGGATCAGAACAAACCTAATTCAGGACTTGTTGACTAGTGTTTCTTAGACTTAATTAGTAAATAAAAGTAGTTCTTAAGTCCAGGGTTAATTTTACTTTGGTATGCATCAAATCCACCTATGCTTTTGGCTGATGGGAGATGCAAACGATGAGCTTGTGTGTGACCATCTTTGCGTGTGGCCTGGTGTGGTCCCACAGTTGTGAGCGGGGCCAGTTACGACGACTTTGGTCATCAATCAGCATGTTAGCCTTTTTGATTCTTTCTTTTGCAGCAAAGCCATGATTATCCATCCTCTCTTTCTTTGTAGAAGGGTCCCTGAGATCAGCTGATAACCTTCTCCTTGCCTTCTTCAGAGAGGAAGGTAGAAGCTGTTGCACAGGAAACCCCCCACCCGCCAGGTCTTGCCCCATATGGTACAAACTGAAGTATCTGCATGAGTCACTGCTCAGCTTCCTGTCTGTGGCAGGAAAGAATGAGAACCTTCACTGCTGGCTCTACTCCCCTGTCTCTCCAGCCTTTTTTTGGTCTCATCTCTGGTTCCTTCAATGTAACCTAAAAAAAGCTTTTGCCCAGATTTTGTCTTAGCACTCTGTCTTATTTAAAAATCAAAATCAAAAACAAATCCAATTCCAGAGACATCCAACAATGTAAATTTTGCAGGAGGTGGAAGAAAGGGTTATGTTGCACATATCTGAAACTCGACTTTAAAGCTCTCATGGATTATTCTACCCTACCCCCTAGTTCCATACCCAAAACTCCATTCCTCATGGCAGCTCCCTGACCTTTCTTTTCCCCTATTACCCTCCCCTTCTGTGCTGTTTTACCTTCTTTCTGACTTCCCCTTTTCTTTGCCTCTTCTCTCTTTCTGGATTTTCCAAGTGTCACTTTCGACATCTTTTTTGCACAGAGATTTTGTGTCTTTCTGCAGCTTTCTGTGTGCATACTGGTATATCATTGTGCTCGGGCCCTTAGCAATTCTTATAAAATGTGCATTTGATCATGTTACTCTTTTCTGATGAAAAATCTTCAGTGACTCCCCATTGATCTAGGGTGAAACCGCCAAACTTCTCACCTAGCCTAAAAGACCAGTGTGATCTGTACCCTGCTTCGTGCATCAGTGATGCAGCCCTCTTTCCTGGCCTCATCCTTGCCCAGGTTCCTTGTTATGAGGTTGCTCTCACTCACTCCTGGGCCTCCCCACTCCGCTCTGTGCCCAGAATACTTGTCAGCTTCCTCTGGGCTTGGCTGAGGCCCTCTCTGCTTTCAGCTAGACACTGCTTTCTAACAGAAGCCTTCCTTACCCTCTTCGTGTTAGAAGTGCTTCCATAGTTCACATGTATGTTTCTCAACAGCCTTCTGTTTCTCCCATCCTGGTATCATTGCACTTTTGTACTAATCTATATTCCATTTACTTTGAGTTCATGAGGCTAGGGTCCTGTTCACTGTTTAATTCCCAGCAGTTGGTGAGGCTCATGGCACAGTAAATATTTCTTGCATGAATTAGCTACATTTAAAATGCATCTCTATTTTTTCACATTTGGTTAATTACACTACCTACATATTTGTAGCTAATTACATAGATTTAAAAGCCTCAACATTTTCTTGTTACCTTATAAAAAGGAGCAAAGTGTATCTTCTTGGAAAATTTATGTTAACTTTCCATTTTCTGTTTATATTCTGTTTATAAAGTTTTACGACTTGCAATGTTTTTAGAGTGGAAGTCTATATAAAATGTAATTTTGGTTATTCTTCTTCAGAATAAGGATTAAACTCTAAAGATTAAAAGAAAAATTTCACTAAACATTTGATTATGACGGCATTGTGGAGCACTTTGTGTTTTTTGTTTGTTTGTTTTTTTTTTTGAGACAGAGTCTTACTCTGTCACCTTGGGTAGAATGCTATGGTGTCATAGCTCACAGCAAACTCAAACTCCTGGGCTTGAGCAACCAACCCTCTTGCCTCAGCCTCCTGAGTAGCTGGACTATAGGTGAATGCCCCTATGCCTGGCTTATTTTTCTACTTTTGGTAGAGATGGAGTCTTGCTCTTGCTTAGGCTGGTCTTGAACTCTTGAGTTCAAGTGATCTATCTGCCTTGACCTCCAGAGTGCTAGGATTATAGGTGTGAACCACTGTGCCCAGCCCATATTGGTGGTTTAGAGATGAGTTCTGAGGAGTGTAGGGATAATGCTTATCATATTATATATATATATTTTCTTTTTCTCTTTATGCTTTAGATAACAGTGCCCAGGAGTGGAATCTTGAAATAGAGTCTTCTTTTGATGTTGTTAGCTCAAAGTCAGTTGGTGGTAAAGTGATCGTATCCATCCCTAAATTGCAAACAAATCAGATGTACAACATTGAACTTCAACCTGGAGAAAGGATTGTTGAGCTATTTGTGAAAATAAACAAGGTGAATGATGACACTTCCTAAGTAGCACTAGATAAAAAGCAGTACCTATTCAAAAGAAATAGAAAGAATGGACAGAGTATGAAAGAAAAATAATATGCTTTCCCTATTTCTATTTTTCATTTTCTCCTCTATTTTTAAACTTCTTATATATTTTGTGTGACTGTGAGGTAAAGAATGGTTTTAGTCAAATTGTAAGATTAAGAAAATGGAGACTATGTGATAAATTTGGCAACTTTTTCACTCATATTATTGTTATCATTATATTTTATTTTTTGTACATTATTTATAGTATCCTGAATCCAAAATACATTCTATGCTTTATAGTTAGTAGAGGTAATTATTTTTGGTTATTGTCAATTAATTTGAACATTTGTGCTTATTCTGTAGGTAGAATTCTAATTCTAAACGCATGATCCTTCATAGGTTGAGGTGGAATGGATTTTACCTTTTCTTATTCCACTAATTATGATTATGAGCTGGAAAGGGTGGAGCAAAATAATGATCAGTAACTGTTCGGGTAAAGGAAGAGCTCAAAATGATTTCTAGAACTTGGCTCGAAAGAAGAGTAAACTTTAAAGTCCAATTCCAAGTGTTAAGAATGTGGAGTAAAATGTAAGCTTCAGTGTTAGAGATAGGAAGATAGGAAGAGTTTTTTTTTTTTTTTAAACAGAGTCTTGGTTGGCACTTGGTAGAGTGCTGTGGCATCATAGCTCACAGCAATCTTTAACTCTTGGGCTTAAGTGATCCTCTTATCTCAGCCTCTTAAGTAGCTAGAACGACAGGAGCCTGCCACAATGCCTGGCTATTTTTTTTTAGAGATTGGAGGGTTCTCTGTTGCTCAAGCTGGTCTTGAACTCATGAGCTCAGGTGATCCACTTGCTTTGGCCACCCAGAGAGCTAGGATTACAGGTGTGAGGCACCACGCCTGGCCTAAACAGTTGTTTTTCTGAATACATATGTTATTTGCTCTTTCTCTCTCTTTTGATACATAAATCTATGCTAAACTCTTTGCATGTTGATTTCAAAATATTATCTGTGGGTTGGTGTGATTTGGCATAATATAAATAGGGAGACTTATGTTGTTTTAGAACCTAGAGTTTCTATGGTTGACAATATGAGAAATTGATACATAGTATAATGCTCTGAGTCATATTATTTTGCTGAAAATATGATACATCAGTTAAAATGACTTATCTTATATCTTAAAGAATGTTACTGTAGAAACTTGGTGGCCTCACGGACATGGAAACCAGACTGGGTACAACATGACAATTCTTTTTGAATTGGATGGAGGCTTAACTATTGAAAAATCAGCAAAGGTAAATAAGTACTTTAAAATATTTAGTGAAAAAATTATATTTTCTTGTTCAAATTGCAATGTAGATCTTTGTAGAAAAAGAAGAAACCAACAAAACTCATATAACCCCACCACTCAGAGATAGTCTCTAATAACTACATTCAAAAGCTTCTCTGTATATGTGTGTATTTATATTTTTTAATGGACCAGACTTTATCTATTATTTTGTCAACAGTCCCCTGCTATGCTTTTAACTTGTGCTTTATATCAAAGTAATACATATGTATAATTTTATTTATTTATTTATTTATTATTATTTTTGAGACAAAGTCTCAAGCTGTTCCCCTGAGTAGAGTGCCGTGGTGTCACAGCTCATAGCAACCTCTAACTCTGGGGCTTAAGTGATTCTCTTGCCTTAGCTTCCCAAGTAGCTAGGACTACAGGCACCCACCACAATGCCCAGCTATTTTTTGGTTGTAGTTGTCATTGTTGTTTGACAGACCCTGGCTGGATTTGAACCTGCCAGCTCTGGTGTATTTGGCTGGCACCCTAGCTGCTTGAGCTACAGGTGCCAAGCCCATATGTATAATTTTAAAGCTCGATAATTAATATTAGTAGAAGGTTCACAAGAAAAACAAGATCCTCTGCCTAACACTTCCTATCCTTACTTCCTCTCTCCAAACCAATAAATTTTAACATTTACTTATTTCTTGTCATTTTTCTAAATATGATGTTTCTACCAGTGTTTTCTAATTTTTCAGTCCTGCCCAGTCTGAGATACAGGGCTAAGAATTGGAAAGGACTGGTCTTTGTTATTTATTAACTAAAGGCTACTTAATCTCTAAAATAGGGACAGGAAAAATGAGATGACTTGGATTTGGCCTATAGCATATAGTCAGTAGAGAAACAGTTAACCCATTTATTAGATTTCCTTCTTTTCCCAGCATCGACCTTTGGTGTTCACCTCTTGCATTTGGTATTACCTCACCTGTGGGCCAGACAACAGGAGAAGTTTGGGGCTATGTCCTTCAGGAGCTCCTCTCCTATTTTTTTTTTGAGACAGATTCTTAGTCTGCCACCCTGGGTAGAGTGCCGTGGTGTCATCCTTGCTCACAGCAACCTCAAACTCTTGAGCTCAAGCAATCCTCCTGTCTTAACCTCTCAAGTAGCTGGGACTACAGGCACCCACTTCTATGCCTGGCTAGTTTTTCTATTTTCAGTGGAGACCAGGTCTTGCTCTTGCTCAGGCTGGACTGGAACTCCTGAGCTCAAGCAGTCCATGTGCCTTGGCCTCTCAGAGTGCTGGGATATCAGGCATGAGCCACTGCACCCAGCCTCCTATCTTTCTTTTGTTCAATCATGCTATCTATTTTCTGAGACTCTGTGAGTGTGTGTTGTGCATGTGTAGTGTGAGAGTGTGCGTGTACACAGGGAGAATGTCATGGGCATGTCTTCAGGGCCGGAATATTCACTGTTACTGTAACCTGCTCGGCAGAGAACCTGTGCCCTCTCACATGTTGAATTGCCTATGTTGTCTTCATGAGAATGTAAAATTCATGACCATTCCCATTTATGATAGAGAAAGCAGAAAAACTGTTTTTTTCCTATTTGTGGAAATAATTTTATTTTTATTCAGGTTAATATGGTTGTATTGTTTTTCATGACACATAATTTTGCCAGCCTTTGCACTGAGCAGCAGCAGGAGTGAAGGACGGTGGATGACCCCACGTCTTGTGTGAATGCACATGTGAAATGTGCTTTTTGGCAGTTGCTACCATTGAGTTTGAGTTATTCTTGAGGCTCATTCATTCAGTGAATACCTGGGCACATGCACCATGTTTCAGCTATTTTGCTGGGCCCTGGGGATAGAGCTGTGAGTAAGACACTGCTTCCATTTCTCTCTGAGATAATAATCTGCTTGGAAAGTTAAATTATTAAATAAGCCCCCACGATAAGGTGTGATAAGCATTCGAGAGACAGCAAGAGAACTGGAGGGGGGGGCACAGAGCAGGGGAAGGCTGGGAAGATTTCCAGAGAAGGTCACTTCTCTGTTTGAGGGATACATTGAATTTGGCCAAGCAATGTAGAAAGAGGCAGAGGGAAATGAATATGTGAAGGCCCGAAGACTCGGAGGAATATTGTGTGTTAAAGTGTAAGAAATTTCGGGGCAGCTATATTGGGTTTGAAGTTGAAGAACAAGTTATGATGTTGTACAACTAGGGTAGGACAAGCTCCTTCAAGGCCTAGTGATCCTAGGGAAGGAATTAGCACTATTCCAAGGCAGTGGTGTTCTTGGAAGGATTTTACAAAGGTTGTGTAGATCAGACTGAAAGAATGGCAAGAGAGGAAGGCCAGTGAGAAGACTGTGGTGCTAATTCGGGCACAAAATGATTGCTCAGTCTACAGAATTGCTGAGGACACAGAGATTTAAGAGGTAACATCATCAGGCTTGATGATATGGGGGTGGGAGAAAAGAAGGAGTTAAGAATGTTTCCTCAGTTGCTGGTTTTGGCTGCTGAACAGATGGCAGTTCTGTTCTTTGGGTTGAATTACTCACAAAGAACAGGTTTGGGAGATGGGGTAGGGTGGAAATTATTTCAGTGTTAGATGTATTATGTGTGGAGTGATTGAGAGACACCCAAGTCATAATATTTGATGGGCATTTCATTATGTAGGAGCTTAGGAATTGGATCTGGGTTAAGGGTATAGAGGTGTGAGTCAGCAGAACATAGTTAATTGTAGCCATGGTAGGATGTGAACTGAGGAGCCGCAAGGAGATGAGAGTGAGGGCAGAACCCCAGGGAATCATGATCAGTAAGAGTAGGAGGGGGAAGGAGCCCATAGAGGAATCTGAGCAGGGATGGTTGAAGAGGTGGAGGGAAAATCAGTTTGAGTGGGGGAGTTACAGACGCCAGAGGGAGAGAGTATTTTAAGAAGCAGGGCATGTTCAATGAGTGCCAAATGCTACAGGGGAGCTCGAGTTAGAAAGGAATTAAGAAAGATCCTTTAGATTTGGCAGCAAGGAGATCACTAGTCACTTTGACCAAATTGAAAATTAGATTGCAATGGGTCGAAGAATAGCTGAAGGTGAGGAAATAGAGATGGTGAATACAGGGAGCTCTTTAGAAAAAATGTGTGACTGGGAACCATGCCAGAGCTGTGTGGTAATGCTGGCCAGTTGGGGTCAGGAGATGGGCTGTATACATATAGGCAACCGAACATGTAAGTAAATATATTGAAGTAGTGGGAGCCAGCCTTTTCACAGATGGGGAAGCTAATAGTGCAAACGTATGATTTTTAGTGTGTATAGATATAGAAATAGGCACATAACATACACAAACACTTCCTAGTTCTTTCATCACATTTCCTAGCTCTTTCCCAGAGCTCTTAGAAAGAGTGACACTCTAGTAGCAATGAGCAGAGCTAGAGCCCATAGCTTGATTTTTGAATACGATGGTCTACGAACAGGAATCAGGGCTCTCTGGAAAAATGACTGATCCCTGGGCTGGAGCCTGGAATATCTCACTGTGCTTGGAAGTAAAGAGGTACTCAGGAATGACTGACACTTGGAAAGGACACAGGGGCCAGCGTACTGGGGCTCCCACTGGCCAAATCTGGGAAAATTCAAGCATCAAAGATAAATAATGACAGTAAAAGTTTATAACCTATTGAACATGATAGGAATATTTTTGAGTGTGTACTGATATAGATAAATAAATGAATAAAACATGGGAGAGAAAGGAAAGTTATTCCTCAAGTGAAATGCTAACTAATAAATGGAGAAGGAATGATGGAACTAGAAAAATAACCATGTGACTACTACCATCGATGTAAATAATTAAGGCCAGAAATATGAGTAGATACTAAAACTGGAAGGTGACGTAGCATGAAGTATGGGCTATTTCTATAGCTTTGCAGCATCACTCAACAAAATGGGTATTCGTTATAATGGAGAAAAAATACAGTGAAGAAACCTAGTAGATATGGTTTCTTGATTAAGTGATTATCATCGCTGATGAGACAGAGTGACATCGTGTCCCCCTGAGAAGCTGCTACAAGAAGAATGTAGCATCACTTCTGTTTGTGCTGCCAAAAGCGCGTGACCTGGATCTAATTACGAGGAAGCAACAGACCATTCCCTTTTGCTGAAGTCTTTGAATCTCTTGCCATCTTGAATCTCTGTAATCTTTAAGAATGTCAGTGAAAGACAGACTGTAGAGCTGTAACAACTGGTTGCAGCCTGTGATTTTTTTTTTTCTTTTTTTCTTTTTCAATTTTTGGCCGGGGCTGGGTTTGAATCCACCACCTCTGGCATATAGGGCTGGCGCCCTTTTGAGCCACAGGTGCCGCCCCATTTTAATCAGTTTTATATTTTGCTCATTAGAAGGTTCAGAAGACAGGTGTGAAAATGATTAAAGGAAGGAAGGATAAAGAAGTATGAAAATTTAATCTGAAGGATTGCTGAGGACGTGTTTGGTGATTCTTTGGCTTGCCTTTGTGATGTGTTTTCCTTCATCTAGAGTAGAATAGGAGAGCAGGAGGAAGATTTTGTGAGATTGAGTTCAGTTATTGGAGCTGCTCAGAGGTGGTCCAGGCTGTTTCTACTAGAAAGTGTAACTAAGGAACCTTTCAGAATTCATATGTCGTGAGAACTTTGGAATAGTATTTGTGTATATTTGACCATGTTGGTGGAAGTTGGATCATAGGCTCTCTTGTGCCTCCCTCCAGCTCCATGATTGCCCAGTGAAGGAAGCCAAAATGATGTAAGAATTTGAGCTCTTTGCAATTTTCAGGATATTTATTTATATATTTATTTGGGACAGAGTCTCATTTGTCACCGTTGGTAGAGTGCCGTGGCGTCACAGTTCACAGCAATCTCAAACTCTTGGGTTCAAGCGATTTTCTTGCCTCAGCCTCCCAAGTAGCTGGGACTACAGGTGCCCGCCACAACGCCTGCCTATTTTTAGAGACAGAGTCTCACTCTGGCTCCGCCCTGGTCTCAGGCAATCCACCAGCCTCAGCCTGGTTTCAGTAAATTTAAATAAAGCTTTTGAAATTTAAAAAGTATAGGCTCAGGCTAAATTTGGTATCTGATACCTACTTCACCTTTGTTTTTATCCAGGGTGGAAAAAATTCCTCCAGGGAATTTAATTTCTTACCAATCCTAAAGATTGTAATTTTTCAGATTGCAGACTTGGTGGTATCTCAGCAAGCAAGAGATCTGAGCATTCTTTGTCATCATTATCTGCACCCTGGCAGGGGACTCTTAGCTTTATTTCTTTGCAGCCTTTCTTTGGTAGGAATGTGCTGGATTGGGATTCTTTTTTAATTTTTTTATCTGTTGTGAAGTATATATACAGAAAAACACATAGGCCATAAGTGAAAAGCTTTATGAATTATCAGAAAATGAGTGTTTATGTAACTGTCATTTTGATCAAGAAAGAGAAAGTTACTTGTACCTTATACCTCGAACTGTCCCCTCCCGAAGGATCCACTATCCTGACACTTGCTCATTTATTTCTACCTGTTTTTGAATTTTATATATCTGGAACCATATAGTGTGTATTCTTTTGAGTCTGACTACTTTGGCTTAACATCGTGCTTGTGACATTACACAGCGTGGTCCCCCCCTTATCTGTAGTTTCAGTTACTAGTGGTCGACCTCAGTCTGAAAATAGTAAATGGAAAATTCTAGAAATAAATCATAAGTTTTATTTAAAAATTTTTTTCTTTTTTTTTTTTTTGAGTTGTAAATGGATGGCTTTATTTTTTGTTTGTTTGTTTGTTTTTGTTGTTGTTGTTGCAGTTTGGCCAGGGCTGGGTTTGAACCTGCCACCCTCAGTATATAGGGCTGGCGCCTTACTGACTGAGCCACAGGTGCCGCCCAATTTTTTCTTTTTTTTTTTTTGCAGTTTTTGGCCAGGGCTGGGTTTGAACCCGCCACCTCTGGCATATGGGGGCCGGCGCCCTACTCATTGAGCCACAGGCGCCACCCATTGTAGTAAACTTTATTTTCATTGCTATTACATATTTCATTTAACATAATTTCAAAGTATATCTTTGCTCTAAGATAAGAAAAAGAACAGACATCCTAAATCTCTTAAGAGATTTTCATACTGTTCTTCTGAGCAGGGAATGAGGTTTCAGGGCCCTCAATGTTGACACCTAAAATTTTGCCCCTTAAAATTTTACTTATAGATACAAAAAGAAGAGGTAACATCAATATATAAGAATCAAATTGTATGAGTGTATTATTAAGCTCTTGTATTATATATTTGCCACCTCTTGTAGGGTTGTAACGCTAATGACTGATGGTTTTTTCCCCACCAAATTCAGTGTCTTTTTTTTCCTACGTAGAATGTCAGACTATATATGTCTGGTCTTTTTATGTCTTGTCTTTCTTTCCTGTCTTCCACTTTTTTCTCTTAATACATTGAAAATAGAAGTTTAGAGATTTTTAATCCTTCGTGAGTCCAAATTAGGACATGACAACTCCTAATGAAGTCTATTCAACATACTAATTCCAACTTTGGCAACCATCGGCAATTCGGCACCTGCAATCCAATCTGCAGGCATTAATCTTCTGGAGTGGTAGAGTCTCATTCCCATAATGCCAGCCAAGGTCCCAGATGTAGCTAGGAAAACTCAAATGTTCCTCAGATCCTGAGACAACTAAGAAGCATCCAGGCCTGCTAAACCTCCGAAAAGGAGGCCAGCAGTCAGGGACAGCACGCTGCCGGCTTCTGCATACCCAGAAGCAGCCAGTGCTGCCTTAGCCAAAGCCACACCAGTGCAGCAGCCGGAGAGGGCCAGTGTCCTGCACTGTTTCCTTCTCACTGTCTGGACAGGAGACACCAGGCCTACACCTGCTCCCGAAGGTCTGCGCTGGCCTCCAGGGCCCACAAACCACAGGGTGAGGAACACAGGTCCTAAGTTTTAAACAGCTCACAGTTCTGAACAGCATGATGAATTCTACTGTACTGCTGTCTCCTGCCTGGGACCTGAATGATCCCAGCATATCCATGCTGTGTGGGGTACCCACGAGTCAGTCACTTAGTAGCCTTCTCCATTATCAGCCGGAAAAAGCCAAGTCTGTACAGGGTTCGGTATCCACATTGTCCAGCACCCACTAGAGGTCTGGGCGTCTGTCTCCTGTTCACATTGCTGTATGGTATTTTATTGTATCACACCTTCTGCTGTTGAAATTTGGGTAGTTTCCAGTTTGGGCTGCTGTGAACGTTACTGATGTAACACTCAGAGCACATGCGGCCCCAACAGCATATCTGCTGGGAGCGGAACTGCTGGATTCCAGGGCATGCTGGGGTTCAGCTTGTACAGATAAGCCTAAACTGCCTTACTGAGCAGTCTTGTGAGATTTCTTGGCACGACAGGGTTGTGAACACTGTTTTCTCATCGTCGGCCCCTCCTTACCTCGCTTCTATTGCTTTTGTTTCCTCAGGGTTTTATTGTTACCCTCAGCTTGCTTTATGCAGAAACACTCTTATTTTTAAAATAGCTCATGAGATCCATCTTGCTTCACTTTGATGTCTTTCTTTCCTCTTTTCCACTGAGATTAGACACGTGTTTTAATTTTTTGTTTACTGAGGATGTCACAAGGCAACAGCACATTTGACTCAGACAAAAGGCCTTGGGGAAGTTACAAATTTTGAATGCAGCTTATTGCAGCAGAAACGTGCAGGAACCTAAAAAGAAGGAGCCACTGAGGAGAGAGCACAGGGCTGACCGCGTTGCTTTGTGAACACGGCGGAATATCTTGATGACTGGAAAAAATTTTTATGTCGAAAGGAGTGACTTTGGATTAGAGGGCTTAAGCAAAAGCAGAGAGGCAGTAAGAGGGCAAAAAATCACTAGCCACTTAAAAGAGTGATCTATAACATGATAAAAAATAAGGCTGGAATATCCTAAACTCTGCCAAACAAGTCATTGCGTGAGGAACCTTAGGACGTAAGTCTGGGAGAGTCAGCTTTATCAATTTGGGAAAACAACTTGATTTTTTTAACAAAAGAGAAAGTTTTGTGAATAAGTGGTAATGGGAGGGGATACGCTGGGTAAATGCAGTAAAAATACATGCAATTACTGTTTGTGCTATTTTTTCGAGTATTTTTATCCTGTTCATTGATTATACTGAGTTGACTAAGTAATGTATGTTAATGGCATAAAAGGTATTTTGAATAGCTATTGTAATTTGCCTTTCTGGAAAGATAGGAAATCAATTAGCTGATGTTTCTCTTTAGCATAACTTATTTTATAAGAGTCTCCCACATATTTCCTGTAGAAGGTAAATCATTTTGCTGGAAGTGACAGAAGGCAGTTGCTGTTTATATTTGACCCCGGCATCAGGGTTCTCCAATTAAATTATTGTAGGAAAATAGACACAGATAAAATATTGTCATAATATGTACTGTACAATCAATTAGAACTTGTATTTCACAGTTCCCATGCCAGAAGAAATAAAGGACTGCTCATAGTTATTCCAATTAGAAAAAGAGTTGGAATTTTAAATTTTTCTTTTTTTGTTTGAATTCCCTTTCTTCTTTGTTTCTTAAATTCCTGTTTTCATCTTTGCAAATTTCACAGGGCAAAAAGAGAACATACTGCTACTGCACTTTTTCTAAGTGCTACTCTTGGGTTTCTAAAGACCTTAAAAGTACATAACCAAAGAGCATGGAATTCAGAATAATCAAGACATATTTCTGTACTGAGAGTTCGCAGAGATTGTCCCTATGCTAGTTTCGTAGGCTGTCATAATAAATTATGACTGAATAGCTTGAAACAACAAGGATTTATTCTCTCACCATTCTGGATGCTACAAGTTCAAAATCAAGGTGTTGGTAGAGCCATGTTTCCTTGGAAAACTCCAGCGAAGAATTTGTCCTTGCCTCTTTCAGCTTCTTATCATTGCCGGTGATCCTTAATGTCCCCTGGCTTGTAGATGCCTGGCTCTGATGTCTGTCTCCATCGTCATGTGGCTGCCTGCTCATGTGTGTCACTGTTTTCTTTTCTTTTTTTTTTTTTTTTGAGACACAGTCTCAAGCTGTCACCCCGGGTAGAGTGCTGTGGCATCACAGCTCACAGCAACCTCCAATTCCTGGGCTCAAGCGAGTCTCTTGCCTCCGCCTCCCAAGTAGCTGGGACTACAGGCGCCCGCCACAATGCCCGGCCATTTTTTTTTTTTTTGGTTGCAGCCGTCATTGTTGTTTGGCGGGCTCAGGCTGGATTCGAACCCGCCAGCTCAGGTGTACGTGGCTGGTGCCTTAGCCCATTGAGCCACAGGCGCCGAGCCCCTGTTTTCTTTTCTTATAAGTACACCAGCCATTGGGTTAGGGCCCAGTAGGACTTCCTTTTAATTAACTAAGTATATTGCAAAGACCCTATCTCCAAATAAGGTCACATTTTGAGGTTCAGAGTAGACATAAATTTTCAGGGGACATGGTTCAACCCAGTACACTTTTCTTTTATCTTTATTCATGTCAAGAGTTGGAAGATTTTCAAAATGGCTACAGGCAGTGGCTTCACCAGGGTGGGCCATGGGGATGGTTCTCCCCAGCTGCAGACAGTAGGTGGGCTTGTTGCATGAGGACTGCAGGCGGGCCTGATTTTTAATATTACTATGTACTGGCAATTCTAAACCACGTGATTGATAGAAACTTTTGTTTGTCTCAGTTTTACCTGTGTGTCCAGTGACTCTTGAGTTTTAATCATATATATAGGCTTTGATCTAGCACATTTTTATCATTCATCCTTTAATAAATATTGTATTCTACGTGGAAGTTAATTTGGAGAACTCTTGGTTATGTAGTTGTCCCAGGTATGTGAAGACATAGCTTTATACAGTCATTTTGAAAGCAAGTTCATGACAGTTTGGAATTGTTTGACCTTGCTTGGGACAGATCTTATATTTCCATTCCCTGCCTTCATTTGAAAATACTGTACATTACAAATAGCACAGAAATTATAGACAAGAAGAAATTTAGCACTACTTCAATTTTGTCTTTCTATGTAATCACTTGGAGTTACTTTTATGTTTTAAGTTAAAAATAGAGAAGAATGTGAACTATAAGGTGTATGTAATATGTATATATAT
>CAUYRH010033912.1:0-14024 GCA_963574655.1 Perodicticus potto | reverse complement strand
CCCTCACCAGGCTCCCGAGATGTATGGACGACATCCTGGAGGCGGAGTCTAGGAGTGTTCAAGGATAAGTAGGTGTGGACCAGGCCAAGGGGGAGGGCGGGAAATGGCATTAAGCGTGCGAACCACACAGGTAGGGAGCAGCAGTACACACGGGAGACTGGAAGTAGGTGGGAAGTCTGGGACAACGGTGTGTGGCAACGGGCAAAGCCTGGAAGACGGCAGGTGTGGGCATGGCAAGAGACCAGGAAGGACAGATGGGCAGGGCCCAGCTCGGGGTTTGGAATTAGGGACATCTATGGGGCAGGCTGCATCACTCCATGCACCACCACAGTCTGCGCCCAGCCAGTTGCAAACTGCCCAAAGTCCTCCCCTAGCAACACTCAGGGCTGCTCGCTCTCCCCAGCAAGGAAACACCGCTGTCTTAGAACTCAGGCCTTCTACTCCCCAGTTCTGTCCTTCCTCCCAGCCCCAACTCTTTCTTTGCAATACAAATGCATTAGCAAAGCCAGTTATGTAAAGGAACCCCACAGCTAATCCCTGTGTAAATGGAAAATCTTTAAGCAAAGCTAATAATCGCGCCATAATCCAGCTGTTATATAATTCTGGATTTCCGGGGCTGAGGTATTCTGGTCCCTATAAAACCTTCTTTGTGGGGAAGGTGTGGGGGATACAGATCTGGTGAGAAGGTGTAGCCTGTGAGGGAGACGGGTGCTCCACAGCCGTTGGGCAGGCTGGATGGCAGCAGTCAGGGATAGGGAGAGGAGGTGCAGAGTCTGCAGCCCTATGTCCCTGAAGCCACAGCTTCCAGCAGGGCAGGCGTGGGAGGGTGGGTATGAGGACTTGATGGTGGGATAGATGGGTGGAAGAAGAAAGGCAGTCAGCCCTCTAGCTCCTACAAGACCCAAACCACATCAGCCAGGCTGTTCCACATCTTCCAATAGCCAAGAGACAGGAAAGGGAGGCAGCCCAGTTGTCAGAAGGGCTCTGAAGAATTGAAGCCAGGAAGCCTATTCCTTTGCCCCAGTAGCACTCCCGCAACAGCCTGGACTGCCTTTAGTTTCCCTGCTCTCAGCCCAGCTCTCCTATTTGACTATGAGTCTCTTGAGAGCAGACTCCATGGTATGTTCATCTCTGTGCCTCCAGCACACATCAGAGTGCTAAGGATTGGTTCACTTTACAGAAATTAGATTCATAGTGAGAATAAAAGAGAAACCAGATCTTGATTTAAAAGCTGTCAAGTGGAAAGGAACTCTTGTATACCTGGCACTATGCTAATTCTATTTAAAATAATATTAAGTAAATAGATTGCGTTTTTAAAATAGTACGTATTAAATAATAGTGTAATAAGATAAAACCAATATTCTTATATTCTAGTGGAGACAACCTGCACAGAGTGGCTGAGTAACCCAATAAAAGTTATCTAAAGGCCAGGCATGGTGGCTCACGCCTATAATCTTAGCATCCTGGGAGGCTGAGGTGGGTGGATTGCTTGAGCTCAGGAGTTTGAGACCAGGCTGAGCAAGAGCGAGACCCCATCTCTAAAAATAACCAGGTGTTGTGGTGGGTCCCTATAATCCCAGCTACTTGGGAGGCTGAGGCAAGAGGATCACTTGACCCCAAGAGTTTGAGGTTGCTGTGAGGTTGCTATGATGCCACAGCATTCTACCAAGGGTGACAAAGTGAGACTGTCTCAAAAAAAAAAAGTTATCTAGCTAGTATTACCAGTAATCACTAATATTTATTGAGATATCACCATGTGCCAGGTACTGTGTGTTAGGTACCATGCCACCCAGTGGCACTCAGACCTCCTAAGAACCTTAAGAGATTAGTACTACTGTTATCTGTAGTGACACTGGGCACTGACCACAGGTTCTGATGTCACTCATTTTGCAGCACACACTGCCACCTGCACTCTCCTCAACACACACATGCACACACAAGCACACACACACATACACACAGTGCCTGGGAGGGAAGCAGGCAGAACCCACAGATCCAAAGAGGGCAGGCAAGGACTCCCTTAGCGCCCTCTGACTCTCTCTCTCATAAAGGGCACTGAGCTGAAGAAGCCTGAGAAAGATGCCCTGGCAAGTTTCCATCCTGTTTTTAGGATGCTTGGGTGTGAGCGGACACAGTTATAACATGGATGAGCCCAAGAAGAAAAGAGTTGGAAAAGCAAAAACTCAAATGTTTCCTATTTGGCTCTGAGCACCCCCTGTTGTTTTAGGAAAGGGAGGGACAGGATTCCATAAAAAGACCCTAGGATTTAAAGCCAGACCAACCACAATTTGAGTCCTGGCCCCACCATTCACCAATTAGTGCTTAACCAGTCTAAGCCTCTATTTCTCCATCTATAAAATGGGGATACCCTGGTTTGCCCTGCACTTTCTTGGAGGGATTAAGAAAGCTGTGCATGACTGAACATGGAAAAATCTTTGAAAACATTCTGAGAGTCACAGAGAACTTGTTAACAATGGTTACCTTTGGGGATGCTGTTAAGGGAAGCAGGGATTACAGAAAAAGAATAACATACTAGTCATTACCTGCACTTTTGTAGTATTTGACTTCTTTAATTGTTACACATGAATGTATTACTTTATTAAAAAAAAGACTGAAAAATGAAAAGTACATGTACCGGCTCGATAAATGGCAAGGAAGATACTGACAAATCCTCTTAAAACTCTTCTTCATTCTCCCAGCTGGGGTAAAACCAGCAGAAATGCACATCCTTGGTAATCTCATTTAACACCCAGGACCTAAGCATAAAGTACTCCCTTCTTCTTTTCCCACCATCTCCCTTCCCCATTCCCCCCAAACCCTCTCCCCAAAGGAGCCCTCTTTAGCTTGTTTGGCTAATGTATTCGCAAACCAAATTAGGGGGGCCGTGGCTCCCAGGGAGGTCCCCAAGCCAGTTGCTTGATGCAGGGAATTAGATACCATCTCATGCTCAAATCCGATTAGGTCCCACCCCCACCCCACCCCCGCATGCAAAAGCCCACTTTCTAATCAATTTTACAAAGGGCCCTCTGCAGATATACACTAATGGTATTGAGCTGAGATCTTTAAACTTAGTCTGCAAGAAGTCTGCAGAGATAAAATGTACATACTATATTAAGGAAGAAGCCTGTCGCCAGGGTGTCCTTCCCCTCAGAGAGAGTGGGGTGGGAGTGCAGGCTGAACGTTCCCGAGAGACAAATCTCCCTGCTCCAAGAACACCACCCCAACTTCTCTTTCAAACTTGACCCTCACCCCATTTTCTTCCCCTTATGGGTCCTGCTCATTTAACTTTTACTTGTTGGGGGCCCATTAAGTGATTCAGTAACTGGTATGCTCTTTTTCTCCTAATCCTTGTTCCCCTAAGCAGCCTCCCCCAAAGTAACCCCTGTTGCCAAGCTCTCTGTGACTCTGGTAACCTTTTTGCAGATTTTTTGTGTGCACTGAAGCACAGCTTTCTCAATCTGGCTAAGAAACCTGCAGGGGAAGCCTGGGTGTCCACATTTTACAGATAGAGAAATGGAGGCTCATGTTGGCTTAAGGCAGCGGTTCTCAACCTGTGGGTGGTGACCCTTTGGGGGTCAAACGACCCTTTCACAGGGGTCACCTAAGACCATCCTGCATATCAGATATTTACATTATGATTCATAACAGTAGCAAAATTACAGCTATGAAGTAGCAACGAAAATAATTTTATGGTTGGAGTCACCACAACATGAGGAACTGTGTTAAAGGGTTACAGCATTAGGAAGGTTGAGAACCACTGCGTTAGGGCCCATTGGTGAGTGGCTTAGCACTTGCTGGCCACTATCTGGATAGCCTTGAGCATTAACTCAAGGGCTCTGGGCCTCAGGCTCTGCAACCACCATAAAATGGGAGTGATAACTACAGGGCTAGTCTCAAAGGGTTAAAGAGCTATTGTGTGTAATAAATAACTCAGGACAATACCTGGTGAAATTGTAGAAGTTAGCTCTTACTTCTCTAAACTGACACTCACATAGACTGTCCTATCACTCCCCACATATTTTATGAGATTTCCAACTTTTACTGAATGTTCCTTCCCTTCCCTTCATGAAGGAGTTTTCCCTGGTGAGTTTCTCACTCCCCCAAGCTTCTCCAGCACCTCACTCACTCAGCCAAGATTTACCGAGTGCCTACTATGTGCCAGCTCTGCACACAGTGGGGCTGCTCTTTGCTTCTCCTCCAGGACATCATTTATTGGTTAAGTTCCATAAGGACAGACAAGGACTATTTTTTTCATTTTTGCATCTTCACAGAGAGTGCTTAATGAATTTCTGTAGAATGAACAACAGCATGAATCAATGATTGGGGCCAGATGGCCTGAGGTGACTGTGAACCTGGTTGTATGTCCTTTGGGGGCCAACGCCGGAAGGCCTCTCACACCTGCCAGGTGACTCAGGGGCCAGAGTCTGCACCACAGATATAAATATCTGCAACCTGGCACCCATCCTCACAGATCGGCCAGTGCACAAGGGGCCTGAGCTCTGTGTGCTGCCTGGTTTCTGTCCAAGGGCTGGGCTGCTGGGACCCTGCAGTCCAGTGTCAACAGTGGCCTGACCAGAGGAATTTCCCAGGCTGCTTGGCACGAGCAAATTAGGATGAGAGGATCTGTCCTGCTCCATCCACGCCAGGCTCAGAGGCTTCGGCTCCTCCAGCCCCTCTGCGTACCTTTCCAAGGTCATCAGGCATCATGTGGCTATCTCTGTCCTCCTGGAGGTACCCAGACCCACAAGACAGCTCAGTCAGTAACAGCGCTCAGCCCACAAGAGCCTCAGGCTGGGTATGAACTGGCCATGGGGCCCTGATGGCCCCAACTTGGGCACTAGGCCACCTGCATGGCCAGTAGCTCCCACATCAATGGATCACCTCTGGCCTAAAAAGAGAAATGGGAAAGCTAGAATACCAGTGCTAAGGGGTTCTAAAAGCAGGGGTACAGTAAGAGGCTTAGCCTGGTGGCTCTGCTCTTAGCCCTGAAACACTTAGTGGCGCAACCCCCAACTCTGGAACCATGGGCTCCAGGCCCCACTGCATTCCAGCTCAGTGTCTTCCTCTGCAAATGTATTTAAAGTTACAACTAGTTCTCGGTGCTCACGACCAGCAGCGTCTCTGTCACCCAAAGGGCTCTGTCTCCAGCCCACTGAATCAGAATCTCTGGGTGGGAGGCTTTGACCTGCATTTAATATGTTCTCCCACACAGAAGGTTGAGGGCCACTGCTCTGGGAGCCATGTGGGTTCTTACCCTCCTCCCCTAACCCAGGGCCATCGGCACATTAGTTTATCATTTGAAGAGAGCATGACTTGACACCTGATTCTTCCAACAGCCCCTGGAGGTAGACAGGGCAAAGGTTCATTCCTTTGTTCATTCACTGTGCCAACAACTGCCTATTTGTCCTGGCACTATTAGGTACCAGACACAGGGGAACAAAACACAATTCCTGCCCTCAGGAAGCAGATCAAGACAGACCACACAGCCGAGAACAGAGGACACCCCCTACTCTCTCGGCCTGCTTATTTATCTACGTGGCATTAATGGCTTCTCAACACTGCATCTTGGATTAGAGAAAGACCAAGGTGACATTTACGTGCATCTTGAATGAAGCCAGAGGAAGGGAGCTAGTGGGTATCTGGAAAGGTACAGAAGAGCACCCCAGGCAACGGGATCAAGGCTCGCAGGCCTTCTTACAGATTAAGTGCACTAAATATCAGAGCAGTCCAGAACCCAGCCCCGACCCCCAGCCCCCGCCCCACCCATCACCCTCAGAGACCCCAGGCACCTGCAGCCGACGCCTCTTTTCCCCCAACCACCAAGCCTGCTCTTCCTCTTTCCTGCTCTGCAACTCCCCAGGGCCTCATCCACCCCGTCCTATAGGCACAGAGCCTCTGGCCTATGAATTTTTCCGAAGACCTTCATAGGTTAAAACATGCAAAAATATTTTAATCCCCCAATATGCAAGAGAAAACTGCAAAATCACAACTTTAACTTTTAAATATCTACAAAGCACCATATATGGCTACTTGTTTCATGAATGGTTATATTCATAAAAACTTCATTTCTTAGAATTTCTGGGTTGGCTTGAGGTTTTCTAAGAAATCATAGCCTATTTTAAAGTCAACGAGTTATTGGCATTCAGATAATTCCAAATAATTTTGAATCCTCCCAAATAACTTTTACAACAACATTCTATTAGTGAGGTATTTAATATTCACGCTATGGTACTGATTTGTGAATACCTTCATAGCACTGGCTATGAGTGCGTGTGGCCATGTGCTAAGCCACAGAGCACAGCGGGGGAAATGGCTCCAAGTCAGGCTTAGAACCCAGGACCTGGGGAGCCAGGGCTGCTGTGGACAGACTGAGAGACCCACCTAGCAAAGGGTGGTTTTCGAGGTGGTCCCACTCCAACTGAACGTTTCAAGAGGAGCAGGGCCAGCCTAGCAGGGGCCACCCCATCCATCACAGGGAAGGGGCCCTGCCCCCAGGTAGCTGCTCTTCCAGGTACAGGATGGAATAAGAAGGTAGGTCTCCAAAAGGCAGGGCTGGGCTTGAGCACAAGAAAGGGGAAGTCTGAGCGCAGGTCCCTGGCAAGGACCAGGATTTCCCTGGTGACTTAGTGAGGCTGCAGAGGAAACTTGGCAGGGGAAAGGGGCTAAATCCTAAGGGTGGTTTGGCTAGAACAAGCCACATGCAGAATCAGAGCTTTGCCCATTTCCCTCCTGGATCTGCTTGTGGACACTCACCGCCACCTCACCCCACCCTTCTTTCTGATCAAGCCCATGGACTCAAGTGTCCAAGGTAAAGCTCCCAAACGACCTCCCAAGAAAACACGTGGGGTTCTGGGCCTTCTTCAGTTCTGGAAAGCCCTTCCCTCCTACTGTGAAACAGCTCCTGAGGTCTCTTCAAGACTAAAGTTCCCTTCCACATCCATACACACAAGTGGCAGAACCCCAAACTCAGGGCATCGCTTTAGAAAACAATGCAACCAGAACGTGGACATCCAGCTGGGGCTGCCCCCTTCCCGGGGTCTCCCTGTCCCTGCTCCCCTCATACAGGGCCCTCTTCTATAAGGGTATGGCCACAAAGAGATAGTTTACTGGCTACAAAAAATATTCATCTGGTTATTACACCTCATTCATCATCTCTGGGTTAGGAACCACATGGCCAAGAAACCAACTCATACACTCGGTTACAAATGACTTTCACTGCTACTGGAGAAAAAAAGTACATTGTCAAGAGGCTGAACTGGAGCTGTTGGCAGAGATCATTCTAAGCATGGTGAGGGGTGAGGGAGGCAAATGTAACAGGGGGGCGGGGGGTGAAGGACAAGCCTAAGAAGAGGTGGGGAGGCTGCCACAGCTAGCTGCAATTTACAACAGGCTCCAGTGAAGGTGTAAATTCTAGGACATCAACTGAAGATCACACCCAATAGTCCGTCCATTCTTTCTTCACAATACTAATTAGATACCTCAATATTCTCAACACTGTTCTGGCAAGGGAAATAAGGTTCCTGACATCGGGGAGCTTTTATCCTAGTGGAAGAGGCAGATAATTAACAGAGCTATAACATAGTATTATTATATCAGTACTTTAAAAGCATTGTGTGATACAGGAATACATTTGTGTGTGGTATGTGTACACAGACACATACACACACACACACACACACACACACACACACACACGACTCGGCCTTATGGAATGCCCTAGTACAAAATAAGACCCAGCAACCTTGTTTGCGTAGCAGACAGGCAGAGAGCTCACCAGATATCCGAGAGCACCTAGACTTGGTCCAAATCACAGCAATCACTGGACTAGCAGGTCCTGCTGCCCAATAGCAAAGTCTTACTGTCTGTCACCCTCCACCTTTCTCCACCTCTCTGCATTTTCAGGAACCACCTCTGAGGGCAGTGGGCCCTCGTGTAGCAAGACAAATGCAGAGTTGAGCAGGGGCTGTCTGTCACCAGCACAGCAGACGATGACTCGGGACCTTCTGTGCTAGTGATTTCCTGTCTTTCCCCTTAAAATGTGACCACATTTTACCCTCATACACTCTGTCTTCCCCAAAAACATTAGGTTCCCTCCCATTCCCTAATCTCTCCACTTTTCCTTTTTACCATCAAAAGATGCCCTTTCAGTTAAACCATTCAACTTCAAAGCACATGCCTGCTGAGTCCTGTGTTTCGTCTGCTCCCGAATGTCTACCAGCCATACGGCAGGAACGAGGATGGTGCAGTGGTTAAGGGCAGGGTTCTAGAGTCAGACAGGCCAGGATTCAAATCTCGACTTCCCACTTGCTAAAAAGTCACGGCAAACTCTCCGTTCCTATTTCTTTACATGTAAAATGAATCCCAGTTCCTAACTTAAAGAGAGGTTGAAAAGATCATGCCCACAAAAGTACTTAGCACTCAGTCAGCACTGACTAAACACCCCCTGAATGCAGCTAAATTAAGACTTTCCAGAGCCAGAAATGGTATGGTCCTGTAGTCCCAGCTGCTTGGAAGGCTGAGGTGCGAGGATCACTTGAGCTGAGGAATTGGAGACCAGCCTGGGCAACATAGTGAGACCAAATATTTGGCCGAACATTAGCCTGCATGTTTCTGTGAGGGTGTTTTGGATGAGATTAACATTAAATCAGCAAACTAAGTAAAGCAGATTGTTTTCCCTAATCATCCAATTAGTTGAAGGCCTAAATAAAACAAAAGAACTGACCCTCCCCTGAGAAGAAGGAAATCCTTCCTGCCCAACAGCCTTCACACTGGGACATCCGCTTTCTCCCGCCTTTGGACTCAAACAGAAACACTGGCTCTTCCTGGGTCTCAGGCCTGCTGGCCTTTAGACTGAAACTACACTGTTACTCTCCTGGAGCTCTAGCTTCCAGACTCACCCTACACGTTGTGGGACCTGTTGGTTTCCAGAATCAGGTGAGTGATTATGATAAATCACTTTACATACATATATAAAGAATACACAGAGAGGGTCATGAATTGCTTAACGATGAAATGCATTATTAGACAATTCTATTGTTGTGCGGACATCACTGAGTGGATTTACACAGGCCCAGATGGTACACTACTGCATGCCCAGACTGCCCGGTGTAGCCTCATGCTCCGAGGCTACGAGCCTGTATAGCACGTGACTGTATTGTAGGTAACTGCAGCGCCATGGCAAGTATTTGTTTATCTAAACATAGAAAGGTTCAGTCAAAATGCTCTTTTATAATCTTATGGGGCCCCTGTCTATGCTAAAAATAGAAAAAGTAGCTGGGCATGGTGGCAGGGGTCTGTAGTCCCAGCTACTTGGGAGGCTGAGGCAGGAGGATTACTTGAGCCCAGGAGTTTGAGGTTGCTGTGAGCTGGGCTGACATCACCGTACTCTAGCCTGAGACTCTGTCTCAATAAACAGAGGGCACACTCCTTCACGAATGACAATCCCCAGTTCGTTTGGGGTCTTCCATCTTTTTCTCTCCTTTGACAGAGTTTAGCGCTTGTTCTCCACTTAGTCCTCCATGTGACTATTGGGGTATGCTGGGGTAGACAGTGGCCTGGACCTGAGCTGTAATGACAGCAAAGGCTGAAAGGAGCTGTTCTCATATATGTGTCTGGTGACTCCCTGCAGGATGCCGGAGCTCCGAGCACAGTCCAGGGAGAGTGAGGACGGTGTCAGCCAGGCCAGACAAGGAATCACATCTCTAGGACTTAGAATCGGCTAAACAGCCCCAAAGAACAGGGCACCATGAGAAGAGGAGAATTCCGGGGCTGGGTGGAGCCCCATCTCAGGAGCCTGCCCCTTGGAGGAGAGGAACATAAACTGGAACGTCTTCACTTTAAGGTCTTCCCTTTCTGCTCCCAGGTTCCCTACAGGGAGCTGAGGCCCAGTTCGAGGACTCTTGCTTTCCAGTTTCTGGGTTCTAAGCCAGTGGTTTCTGTCTTCTAACCTCACAGGATAAGAATTGCTCCCCTACTGCCACCAAACTGGGGACCAATACAAGATAGACTCTATTTTGCCAAGTACAAACATTAATGGGGGAGAGGGGAAGGCACCTAGTTCTGCCATCATTTCATAAAAGAAAAGCCATTTTCATACCCCTTAATCCGAGATACTCTGGGCTTCAGTGTCTCCATCTGGAATATGAGGATTTAAGATAATCCCTAACCTGTGTATGCAATGGCATCCTTCTCCAAGTGAGCTCTTCTAAAAGGCTCATGTGGCTGTTGTCACTGTCCTCATTTTTTTCTAACCTGTAGCAGTCTGCAGGCTGCCATGTTCAGAGTGCTCTGCCCCCGTGCTCTGTCTTATTCCCCAAATTACGTTCTCGGCTTGCTATTTTCTTTTCATAATTGCTTAATCTTGGCCACACATGGTGGCTCATGCCTGTAATCCTAGCACTCTGGGAGGCTGAGGCAGGAGGATCACTTGAACTCAGGGAGTTTGAGACCAGCTGAGCAACAATGAGACCCCATCTCTACCAAAAATAGAAAAATTAGTGGGGCACCGTGGTGGGCACCTGTAGTCTCAGCTACTCTGGGGGCTGAAGCAGGAGGATTGCTTGAACTCAGGAGTTTGAGGTTACTCTGAGCTTGAACCCAGGAGTTTGAGATTGCTCTGAGCTAGGCTGATGCCATGGCACTCTAACCAGGGCAACTGAGTGAGACTCCTTCTCAAAACAAACAAACAAACAAACAAAATAATTCTAAATCTCTACCTTTCCCAGAATAGTTTTTCTAGAAGTTTTCCCAGAAGGAGAATGCCAGGGGATGGCAGTACCAGAAAAGGGGGGTGAAGTGCCCACCATGGGGCTCCTGCTGCCCCAGGCTAATTCCCAGAGCAGATAACAGGAGGGAGCAGGAGGGGGCCGTGTCCTTCCTCCCTCCTGCCCCCAGCTAGACTCTCACAAGTGCTGGCCCATTTGGCCTTCCTGGTCAAAGCGGTGTGGCTTCTGCTGGGTAATCTGCAGACGTGGTTGGTAAGATGAGAAGGGTAAAGGCATTTTGCTGGGCCATTACTTATTCCACAAGGAGCAGGGATGGAGCCTGACCTGCACTGCCACGGTTACCCAAGGTCCCCTGAATACCTACCTGAGCTCCCACCACATCTGCTTGTGAAGCAGCGGCAGCTGGCCAGGAGCAGCAGGGCTGACTGTGAAATCAGGAGACCGATTGCGACCAACCGGTATTTATACACCCCAGTGAATGCTGTCCCCTTCCTCATGGTCACCTTGGGCGTCTCTTCCCAGTTCTCAGTGATGCTGTCTTTGGTCAAAGCATTTTTGGAACTCCTCTTGGGAACTGTCTTTTGGGCCAGATTATCTGAGAAATAGAGTCACATCCTCACTTTCTTTGTAATCAAAAATTGCTTTGCTCAGCTTTGTCACCCAGCTAATTCCTGAGACTTGCCTCCAAATGACCTTGACTGCATTAAAAATTAAATCCACCCCCAAAGGAAGAGGATTCACCATCAGTGAGCGTATTCAAGAAGACGAGGCAGACTCTGATGGCATAACGAGAAGTGAGCAACAGAGATGTTTCTGGAACATGCTTCCCGGGGAAGCAAACCTCACCTTTGTTGGCTACTTGATTTCCCCTTGCCTGGCACCTACCCCGTGCCCAGGGGTTAGGGTTAGGGTTAGTCCCTTGACGGTCCCCATCAGGCAGATGAGAACACAGAGGCTCAGAGGCTGAGTGACTTGTCTAAGATCACGGAGCTACCAGAGGGGCCTTGGAGTCCACCATGGGAAGCTTCCTGTTGGACTGTCAACAGCATGGCATCTGTTTAAATAAAGATATGCGTGCACTGATTCACAAACACAGCCCATCAGCCAGCAAACTGCCCCAATCTCCTCCCTTCACACAGCCACTGTGAACCTTCCCTTCTGACACCAGCATCTGCTATTTGGACCCATCTGCAAACGAAGGTCAGGCTGCAGACAGAGAACATGGACCTGGTGGCTACTTCAGCAGTCCTGACTTGCTGACTTCAACAAGATACTCTGGACTTCAGTGGAATATGAGGATTTAAGATAATCCCTAACCCAAGTATGCAACAGCATCCTTCTATTTCCTCCTTCATTCCACCTAAGCAAAACAGCAGGGGCCAAACAGAATAAAATGCAAGAGAGTAGGGGTGAGTTGGAACTTAGGAGCCAGGCAGGCCAATGCTTAAGTTCAACTCCACTGCGTACCAGCTGAACAACCTCAGGCAAGTCACCCAGCTTCTCTGGGCCTTAGTTTCAACGTCTGTAAAATGTTGAGAAAAGCTTCTATCTCACAGGGTTGTTGCAAGACTCCAAGAGCGTGTGTACTCAGGATCTGGAATGGCAGATACCGAATATGATGCTCTTTCATGCCCCCTCCCTGCCTGCAGTGGTGCCTGGACCCCTCCTCACTCTGCCCTCCTCTGAGGCACTGCTCCACGTCCAAAAGACCAGAAGTGGAAGAGCAAATGTTCAACCAGGCTCTGTGTGCACCCACCCTCTACTGCCCATCGATAGGAAATGAAGGGGTTTATTTAAAAGGGGCAAATGTGATCAGAGAGTGCAATCCCCTGCCCCTGCCCGATGCTGCGTCTTCTGCGACATTCCAGACAGGTCCACCCTGCATTCACACACCTCCAAAAACAAGCAGCTTACTGCTCAGTGGTAGGCAGCCCATTTTTGAGTACCAAACATCCAGGTTAATCAGGGGCCTGCTCTTTTGCCCCAAATTATTTTGTCCCAACTTTTGCCTAAATTTTACCCCCAATAAATTCTATTTTGGAATTACTCTAAATCCAGCAAACCCAGCTTCTTAAAGAAAATATGGATCTGTGACCCAAGCTGAGATTCCTGGAGCCAAGGTCATATTTCACACATTTGCCAGCACACTGGCTGAGGTACCTGGCACTTTGGCTGCTTTGTGTGGGAAGCATCAGAGTGCAGAAAAGGAAATTCAGAGCTGGTTATGCCAGGAAGTTCTGTTGCCTGGCCTGGTCCTGTGGGACTGGCCTGCTGGGTGTAGTGAGTAGGGCCCTGGCCTGTAGGCAGTCCTGGGTCACCCTCTGCAAGCTCCCTCCTGAGGCATCCATAGGACAAAAAAGCCCCAGGCCCCACAGGCAGCCTCTGGAGGTGCACATCTACGCATGACCTTGAATCTAAAGGCCCTGACAAAGGAATAACAATGAGAAATGTCACCAGACGCACTCTCTTTGATGTGTCCCGATCTGGGGAATTGGTGTCAGAAGACACACAGAAAAGCCAGATGGTATTTTCCAGGGCCATAGTCCACCATGGAGCGGAGCCCAGGGCCCCTTTCATGTCCGTTCCCGAGCCAGTCTGTGCCCAGGCGGCTGGCGTGGGAGGAGCGGCTGCAGAGACACAAGATTAATGGCTTCCCAGGCAGGTGAGCAGCCGCCCACTTGGCCAGTCACGATCCTCCAGCGACTCCCTCAGCCTGCTCCACCAGGTGTGAAGTAGAGAGAGAATCTGGTGGTGAGGTCAACCCCTCCAGCCCAGGCTGTGTGTCCACTGTCAGAGCTGGAATCAGCGGCTGCGCCTTTGCCTTCGGGCCGAGCCTGGGTTTCTCCTGCTGCAAGCGGAGGTGCGGCTGGGTGAGGCTGGGGGAGGCGTGCACTGCAGGGGACGAGGGCAGCAGGGGCACAGACAGCAAGGACAGAGCCCAGTTTCTGGAGGTTCCAAATGTGCATAAGGATCCCTTTTCTTTCCATGTTTTTCTTAAAAAGGTTTATTAGTTTGCTTGCCTGTTTGCTTAAACCTTGTTTCCTTAACCTATAAATTATTTTCATTTGAGAATATATACTCACATGCAATCGAAAAAGTAAAGTTAAAGGCAAAAATCACCCCCACATACTAGGAGTTTTTTTTTTTTTTTTTTTTGTAGAGACAGAGTCCCACTTTATCACCCTCGGTAGAGTGCTGTGGCGTCACACAGCTCACAGCAACCTCCAACTCCTGGGCTTAGGCGATTCTCTTGCCTCGGCCTCCCGAGTAGCTGGGACTACAGGCGCCCGCCACAACGCC
>CAUYRH010033910.1:0-22592 GCA_963574655.1 Perodicticus potto | reverse complement strand
GGTTAAAATCTCTGACTATTATGGAGCTGGAGGAAATCAAGTTGCTCATGTCTGTAAGAGTCTCTCTTATAAATTGAGGCACATTCTGAATGGGTACATAAATATTAATAATTAAAATATAATCATATTGAGTATTACCCTTAACAAATATGAAGTGACCATCCTTATCTTTCCTTACTTTTGCTTGTTTAAAGCCTATTGTATCTGCAAATAAAATTTCAACACCTGCTTTTTTCTGATTTCCATTTGCCTGAAATATAGATGATCATCTTTTCACCCTCAGTCTATATTTATCTTTTAAAGTAAGATGAGATTCTTATATACAACAGATATCTGGCCTGAGTTTTTGTATACAGTCAGCCAACCTGTGCTTCTTTAGAGGACAATTTAAGCCATTCACATTAATTGAGAATGTTGATAACCCTGGTAGAATTTTGGGTATTGAGTTTTTAGAAAGTCCAGTGAACATTTTTAATCCTTTCACCACTGTTGAAGTTGGAATTTGATCAAAAGTTTCTGAGTGAGTTTACTTTTGTGGTGGAGGATTAGTCTGGTCTTTATGGAGGATAGGTCTGAGAATATCCTGGAGAACTGGTTTAGTTATGGCATATTTCTTCAACATGTGAATGTCATTAAAGTATTGAATTTCTCCATCATAAATGGGACTCAGTTTAGCTGGATACAGGATCCTGGGTAGAAAGTTATTTTGTTTTTGGAGATTAAAATGTGATGACCACCCTCTTCTAGCTTGAAAGGTTTCAGCAGAGAGATCGGTCATCATTCTAATATTCTTCCCCTGGTAGGTTATGGTTTTCTTACGTCTGGCTGCTTTCAGAATTTTCTCCTTCATATTAACTTTAGTGAAGTTAATTATGATATGGCTGGAGGTTGTCTTATTTGGGTTGAGTCATCCTGGGGTTCTGAAAGTGTCTGCTATCAGAATTTCATGATCTCTTGTCATGTCTGGAAAGTTCTCCTCATAATCTCATAAATAGTGGCCTCTATATTTTGCGAAGCAATTTTGTCACCTTTAGGAATTCCTATAAGGCAATTATTAGTTTTCTTCAAATTATCCAAAAGCTCTCTGGGAGAATAATCCATTTTTGCTCTCCATTTCTCTTCCTCTTTGAGCACTTGGGAGTATTCAAAAGCTCTGTCTTCAATTTCAGAAATCTTCCTTCTGCTTGCTCCATTCCTTTACTGAGGGATTCCACTGTATTTCTCAGATCTTTGAGGGCTGCAACTTCTTGCCTCAGTGTGTGAAAATGTTTGGTGATTTTGTCTTTGAATTTGTTGAATTCTTGAGACAACTTTTGAATTGCTCCTTGCATTTCTAATTCCAACTTTACCTCTATTCTATTAATCTTATTTGTAATCCAAACTCTGAATTTGATTTCTGACATCTCAGCCATTTGTCTATGAATGGGATCCCTTCAGTTGTGTCTGCTGTATCATTCCTTGGGGGAGTTGATATACTCTGGTTATTCATGTTACTGGAGTTTTTCCGCTGATTCTGCCCCATGATTATTTTATATCATTTGTCTAGATGAGCAGATATGGTGAAGTTGGATTGGGGAGCTCCTGGAGTAGTGATTAACCAGCCCTTTTCCCAAGAGCTGGGACTGGTGTCTGTACCTTTTCCCCTAGAGCTTTCTTTGAAAAGGACCTATACAGTGCTATGGCCTGAGACATTGGGGACTTACTTGGTGTGGTGGGGCTAAGTGACTCTGTCTTGTTTTTAGCTGGTGTCTGTCCTACCCTAGTGAATTAGTTACTCTGGGTTGAACTAGAGTAGCTGTAGAGAAATTCCAGCAATTAAATCACCCTGTCCCCCATGGGCAACAACAGGAAAAGGAAAATCAAACCTTCCCACAATCACACATCAAGGGTACCACTTTGGATAGTCCTTGGGTGATTGGTCTAGTTCAAGAGGTACAAATTAATTGTCCCAGACAGCACCTGGTCTCAAGTATGTAAGTTCAAAAGGTCTCTGGCAACTAGATTGCAGGGGTCTGCTGGCAGCTCGAGTATGACTCGTTCTGGTGCCCCTTGGGGTCAGAAGGACCCCCCCCCAGCAAATGAATTAGTCTGCAAAGGTTGATACCTCCTTCCCCACCTTGCACCTCTGTCAAACCCAGTCACTGGTAACCCAGCAGGGCTATGACCCAGTTCCCTCTGATGAGCAGATGCTCCAGAGGTTAGAGCCTGCCTGAGTCACAGAGAGATCTTATACCTCCTCAACTAGGCTTCCTCACTCTGCCACCATCTGGCCAGAGAAGCTGAGGCCTGACAACTTCGGGTGGTTAATGGAAGCTGGGGCGGTTCACTCAGTTCCAGCCTTGCCCCTGATTGATGGTGCTGACACTTATATTTCTGTGGAATTTGTGATTCTGTCCTGGATATATTCTCCTGTGGACTGTTTGAGTTCAAAGAAACTGCAAACTCAGCCCCAGTTTGTGCTGCTGCCCAGAGCTGGTGTTTCTGTTTCCCCTGCAGTCTGTGTTGGGGTAGGTGTGGTTAGAGTTCACACTTGGCTCACAGTTCCAGCTTTGGCCTGGCTGCCTTTGCCTCAGCTATGATCCCCTGAGGGCCGGGTGTTTCTTTGGCTTACTAAAGCAGTCCTCTGGCTCAGCCTTGCCCTGGGAGTATGCTGTCTCTGGGCATGTGTCTTCAATTTTCTGTCCTGCTGCACTATGCCCAGGCCGGTACTGCCTCAGGCATACCTTTTGCTCATGGGGTCTGCATTACCATCCCAGATCTATTCTGTCAGTGTCTACCACCAGAGAAGATCCCCACTTTCTCTGATTGCCCAGAGAGATAGGGGAGTATCTTTCCAAAATATCCCTAGAGGTGTGAGCCCTATTGTTCCTGCTGCTGTTCTGTGCTGGGGGGCACCACCCCTCCCTTTCCCATACGGTTCCTTCAGTCCACTGTTTTCTCCTTACTGCTGTGTGGTAGAATCAGAACAGACCTGAAACAGCCCACATCCTGTCCACATCTCTCGAGAAAATGTCCAAGAATCTGGGCTCCATGGGGGACAGGCTTCCAGACCTCAGGGTGAGAGTGGAGGGGAGTGCTGGGAGTTCAGAATTTCAGGTAGAGAATATATACAGTTTTATGCATGGCAGGAGAGTGCCATGATACCCTAGTAGGGGAAGGAAGTCTAGTTTTTAGAGGGTCTCTCCCATGGGATAAAACGGGAGGACGTTTGAACTCTGCTCACTTGTTTGTAGAAAGTATACTGTGAGCCATTCTCATGGGGTAGGGGACTACCTTCCACCTGGTGATAGATTTTGTACCTTTTGTTTGTATCCTTGGGGTCACAGCTTGCCTCAGCAGGGTTGATGTGCATTCTTCAACCTTCTCTCTTGGCTCAGCACCAAACCATCAGCTTACTTGCTAAGCTTCTTTCTTTCTTCTTCTGGATGGGAGGCTCTGTGGAAAGCCGGCATTAGTCAACTATCTTGCCTCCGCCCCCCCCTTCTCGAGTATTCTTGCTGCATGTCTTCACTGGTTCATGCTCACCAGTATTTATTGGATACTTAGGCATACAAATGATGTACTCATTTTGACAGTGAACAAACAAAAGTAAATAAACTTCCTTGACATTTATATCTTTTTGATATTAAAAAAAATTAAAAACTTTTGGCCAAGTTGCTTGATATTCAAGTCTACTTAGAATATTTCTATTTCTTTTCCTCCCACTCTGTCTTTAACTCATGGTAATTGCTCTTATTGTTACAACACTTCACATAAGTACATTTCCTAAGGCCATACTTCTTAAGGTGATTCACTTTGATGTGGGAAGAAAATGCTAGAATTTCCAAATACTTTTTTGCTAATATTCATGTTCTCACTGACATGGGATGCTAATGTGGTCCAAATGTCACAAAGTTTCATTGGATCTAGTGGGAAGAATGAGGTCCAAAATTTGATAATGTTTCTGTGTATTGTACTTTTCAATTAGAAGTATTTTTCTACAAGCTCTTAATCAAGCTTATTATTACTTAAGAACAATAACACTTTAACAACATTTAACAATAAGTAGGATGTAAAAAATTAAACTTATCAAGGTCTATTTAAAATATATATCAACCATCATGAAGAAAAACTTTACCCTAAATCTATATTGTGCTTTGATGTAATTGCTATTCATATTAGCAAAACATGAATACTAGTTGTTAATATTGGCAGCACCTTTAACATTCATTACTTATTTATATTTTGTTCATCTTTTTTTTCATGTTTCTTTTCTAAGAGCTTTTTTGAGGTATAATTGATATACAAAAAAATGCACACAATTAATGTATACAATTTGATGAATTTTGACATATGCATGCACTCATGAAACCATTACTACTATCAAGGTAATATAAATACTCACCACCCCAAGAGGTCCTTTGTGCTTTTTGTTTTCTTGCCTCATTTCATTTTATTGTAGTAAGAATATTAAACATAGATCTGCCCTCTTAATAAATTTTCAAAATTCACAATGGCATATTGCTAACTATAGTCACTATGCTATATAGTAAATATCTAGAAATTATTTATTTGCATAACTGACATGGAACATCTCCTTATTTCCCCTCTCCATAGACCACTTTTTAAACTTCTATAAGTTTAATTGTTTTATATGCTTCATATAAGTGGGATTATACAATATCTGTCCTTTTTTGACTGGCTTATTTTATTTATAATGTCCTCAGTGCTATCCATGTTGTCTCATAGAGCAGAATTTCTTTCTTTCTTATGGCTGATTGATATTCAAGAATATTTATATACTACATTTTGTTTTACAATTCATCTGTCAATGGACATTTAGGTTGTTTCCATAACAAGGCTTGTCAATAATGCTTCAATAAACATGGAAGTGCAGATACCTTTTTGAGATCTTGATGATCTTGATTTCAATAGTTTTTGGATATATACCCAAAAGTCTGATTGTTGGATCAATAGCATGTGTTTATAGAACTACAAAAATACATTTAAAATTAATATGGAACCACAAAAACCTTTAAGTACCCAAAGTAATCTTTAGAAAGAAGAACAAAGCTAGAAACACTGTAGTTTTTGATTTCAAAATATATTATAAAGCTACAGTAATTAAAGCTGTATGGTACAGGTATAAAGACAGACATACAGACCAATGGAACAGAATAGAGACCCCAGAAATAAACACATACATGCATAGATAAGGTAGAACTTCCATAGTTGACAACCTTCTTAATTTGGCCTAATTTTCATAGACCAGGCATGTAACACATGTACTCAGTGGAAGCTCCTTATGGTGACCACCTCCACATGTTGACCAATTTGTTACAGTGTTTTGGGTGGTCAACTTACACAGGCTCTACTGTGTAGTCAACTGGTCTTTAATTTTGTGCCAAGAACACACATTAGAGAAAGAATAGTCTCTTCAACAAATGGTGTTGGGAAAACTGGATATCCATATGCCAAAAAAAAAAAAAAAAAAAAAAGAAAGAAAGAAAAAAGGATATAAAATCTTTTTCCTTTTCTTAACTATTCACAAAAATAAACTCAAAGTGGATTAAAGAGTTAAATTACTATATGCTCTGAAACTGTAAATCTTCCAGATGAAAACACAGGGGGAAATCTTCTTTGCATTGGTTTTACCCATGATTTCTTACGTATAGTTCCAAAAGCGCAGACAATAAAACCAAACTAGATAAGTGGGACCACATAGACCTAAAAATATATAGCAAGGGACACTATTAACAGAGTGAAAGTGTAGCCTACAGAACAATAGAAAATATTTGCAAACCACACATCTGATAGTTTACCCACATGGAGTATTGAAAATATTTCAATACTCTATGTGAGTATTGTGATCTTTCAATCAATTTGAAAAGGTTAGGAATCACTGATTTATAATGCTTCACCTACAGGTAAAGAAAAAATAATTATCAACCAATTTTAGGGAATGCACCAATCTGTTGTACTCATGAGATAGTTATAATGTACATTAGCATCCAAAATGTTCTGAAATGTCCTGTAACAAATGGATCTTTCTTACAAACTAGCTTTACGCAACATTTCCCAAAATTGTATAAGAAACCAATCTTCTATTTTTGTTTTGGATTAGATTCTCATGGCACCACTATTAATACCTTATGGAATAAAATTCACAGATTACTAATTAGATACCAATATTGGCCATGCTGATTGCTGATTTGGAATATTGTTTATGATACATTGTGAAATAAAAGAAGAAAATCACAGACACTTTGAATGGTATAATTTTTATTGAATAAAAATTTATATATCTATAGAAAGATCTGGGTTGAGATACATATTAAGATGTTAAAAAATCCTGTGTGATAAATTTACTGGTGAGTCTTTTCTATATTCTTTCTATTTTGATTAGCATAGCAATGAATAGATCCTAGCTGTGTGCCTTTTGATACATTAAATAAACCTTGTCTTAAATTTTCCCAATTATAAAATATCAGTTTTGAGCATTTTATTTGAGATTGTCTTTGCATATTAACATTTTTCATACTTGTGGAGAATGTGCATGTGTGATGTTCACTTATCATGAACTAAGTAAAATAAACTTACCTGGCTCATCTGATTTAAAACATGAAAAGAAAACCCTTCACAATTCATATATGCCAAAGTTGAAGTGACACTTAGCACAGCATTCAGACCGTGATCTTTTCAATGTACCAATTTCCCTGAACTGGCACCACAAGGAGTCAGGCGCAGTGGGAAAGTGCTATCTGTGGTTCTCTTGGTTGACATCATCATCAAAAATATGGCACCTGAATATCTATTTTCCATGAATAACTCACTATTCATAATAATAATATTTTTTTCTTTTTGTCTTATTGTAATTTCTGTATCTGCAGTTTAGTTTTGGCAAATCTATACATATATTTATTCATATCTGTACATATTTT
Source organism: Perodicticus potto (assembly GCA_963574655.1). Lineage (NCBI taxonomy): Eukaryota > Metazoa > Chordata > Mammalia > Primates > Lorisidae > Perodicticus > Perodicticus potto. The sequence goes on along the minus strand of CAUYRH010033910.1, from coordinate 15,672 downwards.
TCAAATTTATTCAAATCTATGCATATTTTCTTTTGTACTACCTTTTATGGGCTAAAATAGTTCATGGATCTTTTTACATGATAAATCAGAAAATACTCATCTTTATATATTTCACCTATGTCTTGCTTAAACTTTATATTTTGAGCAGCCAATAGGTCTAGTGGGTAGAGATTTTATTGGCATATTTATGTAATGACTTATCAGTTGAAGGGCCCGAGTGTCCTATAAGAACAACCCAAAGAAGAGTCAGGCTCAGGAGAATCTTTGTAGAGTAATCACAAATCAGATTTATGTACAGCCTGAGTCTGAAATGGCCTGTGTTCTTAAGACCTAAAAGATGAGTTTTCTTTCTGATCCTGTGTATTGAGGGATGATGTCTAGTAACACAGAGAAAAATGGGAATAAAAACTGCAATGCAACCCTTGATTTGCTCTATAAGGTTGCTAAACACATGCTTTTGCTACTATTTAAAATACTGTCACGAGTAGTAAATCTAAATCCACATGTACTAAATCTAAAACCTCTTTATTTTAAAGTAAAATAAAATAAAGAGAAAAATTCATTATTATATTAGTTTAGAAACATGTTTTCTAGTCTGGTTTCTTACTCTAGAAGTAACAGCATTAAAGCAAATGGGACTCACCTAAGATATCATCCTATTTCATCCTTTAAATCAGGGTCTTTCAACCCAGACACAATGGACATTTGGGGCTTGATCATTCTGTGTTGTGAGAGGCTATGCTGTTCCTTGTAGGGCATTTAGCCAAATTCCTGACCTCTACCCATTAGAGACCAGTAGCAACTCCTCTAGGCACATTGGGACAACCCAAAATGCCTCTAGACAGGTGGTAGAACCATCTGGCCCCTAGGATATTTTTTTCTTTCTATTGATATATTTGAGGGTAACACAGTTGAACCTTTGATGTTTAGTAGGGATCTTTAAAAGAAGCACATTGCCTCTGTGTTTCAGCTGTCTTAGAGAAGCCTTTTAGCAATTTTGTGTAACGATATAAATCTAATACTAAAACCCTGAGAAAAGGCTCAGAGTCTAAGTCTAGGTAAAGTATTTATTTACCCAAGACATAATACAGGTATCAGAAGACTGCTGTCCTTAAGTCATCCCTTATTTGTGTAACAATTTGCACCAGTCATTCCACACATGTGGATTTTATTGTTTAGCCTTGATCACATTGTGCCTTGGATCAAGGGTTTTTCTGGACTGCTAACATGTGTACTACTTTTCTGTGTTTTATAGAGGCATTTTATTGTATGAAAAAGTTCAAAGAATGACCTTGTTCAGAACCCTTGGGGAAAAAAATGAAAGTAAGGATAAAAAGTAAAAATGTTAAAAGATTGAAACTCAAATGTAACTGAGAAAACTATAAATATATGAATTTAACTAGATAATTAGGTTTCACTAAAGTTTCCTCACTTTACCTCAATAGAATCACAGCACACATAAAAATTTAACCTTCTCAATATAGGAGTAGGAAAGAAATAGCTTTTCCTCACCCATCGTTAAGATTCAAGGCAGAGGCCAGTGTAACAAAAGACACATTAATGAAAGAAAAGCATACACATTTATTTAATATTGGTTTTACGTAACATGAAAGCCTTTGAAAATGAAGACCTAAAGAAACAGGCAAACTTGTGTACTTATCGGCTTAGGATTGATAAAGAATGAACATTCATGGAGAAATATGATTGGCAGAGAAGAGGGTATAATCTACTGTTTAAAAAAAGAAAAAACAACAAGGAGGAAGTTGGCAAGGACTGATATGTCAGATTTCTACCTGGTGTATATGGTCTTTGAAGATAAGGACAGTCCTTTTCTCGAGGGCACCTCTTTTATGAGGGTCTTTCAGTGATTTATTTCAGTGGAGAAGGGTGTAGGAATGTCTGAAAATGACCTTCCCAGGTTTTATGACTTATTTCAGGGGAAAAAGCTAAGGGGGAGGTGTGAGTAATCTGCTTCTGCTGTTTTCTCAAATGCCGATATGCTATATTTTGTGATAGTGTTTCCTGAACCCCATCATTAGAAATAGTTAAAGAAACAAATCTTAAAATTGTGTTAAATTCTACTTTTTTGCTAATTCTGTATCACAGTAAGGTCCCATCATTTAGATACATCAGCAACACATAAGGGGAATACGTAATAGAAAAATGATATCAGACGATGGTATAGCTTAAATCCAATAACTGATTATTTGTTATTTCTTCTATTTTTAGTGGAGATGAGGTCTTGCGCTTGCTCAGGCTGATCTCAAACTTGTGAGCTCACGCAATCCACCTGCCTCTGCCTCCCAGAGTGCTAGGATTACAGAAATGAGCCACTGTCCCTGACCCAATAATTGATTTTTGGATAAATAAGAATATTACTGATTCATGAGCAACTTCATCAAAAGTTCCATTGGCAGAAGTCTGGCAAGACACGAATCCAACTATCTAAATTCAAGGTTATAGAGTGAAAATATAAGTGTGTCAATTCACATTCTGTGAAAGTCATGTAATAGGAAAGTGTGATTTAGTAATCTTGTTTGTTTCTGGTGGATCCGAATTTTTCAGTCTCAGTGCTGTTGACATCTGGGCTGAAGAACTTTGTTGTGAGGGCTGCCCTGTGTTGTGCGATACAGTTTAACAGCATCTTTGGCCTTACCCATTAGCTTAGTAGCAAATCCCTGTGCAGTTGGGAAGACTAAAACTGCTTCTAAATATTGCCAAATGTCCCCCGAGGAGCAAAACTGTTCCCATAGAGAATCACTGTGACAGAAGAATAAAGTTAAATTGTACCCATTAACCCTTATAAAGAGAAGGAAAAGAAAGAAAAGGAATGAATGAAAAAGAGAGAAAGAAACAACAACCTTTGAGCTTCTCTTGACACCTTTTAGCATTGCAGGGAAACACATCGAGAGATAATAGGGATTTTAAACAACATGAGATGAAAGTGCATCATTTCAGTATAATTGAGGAGAAACGGAACCCTTGCAATAGTCTCAGTAGAACAATTGAAAAGCAACTTATGTGCTTTTGAATGCATGGCAAAAAGACACCCTTATCATTCTGTCTGCTACTTATATGACTTCTGCGGAGTTGGAGACTCTATTTTGGGCAACAGTAAATTTGATTTAAATGCAAACTATATTATGAGCAAAAACATTCACTAGGGCTTGGACCAATCTATTTCTATTTGATACTCTAGAAGGAATAGAAAGGACACATATAAAATAATCCCATCTTTCACGTACAATAGAAACTAAATGAGTCAACCTGTTTTCTTTGTTGTTCAACATAGCAACTCCAATTAAAGTTGCAGCTTGTGTGTACTTCCGTTTGCTAGCTCCACCCTTTTATCTTTTTCTGAGTTTCTGTGACATCAAGCCTCCTACTTGGGCTACTGTGAGTATCTACAGATATTATTATTTTATCTCAGCTCAAGCAGTATTAGGTCAGTGGCTCTCAGATGAAAGGAAAGAACAAAGACAGTGCCATTGACAACAAGCCTGTGGTGGGACTGGGCTAACAATGAGAGTCCTGGGGACCACAGCCACCACTGACCCAGGCTCCTGATTCCTCTAAGAGGGCTAACCTAAATAGAGCAGAGCACTTATGCCTGATTCCAGGTTACCTACATAGAAAAAATGATGCCCAACTCCTGGGTCTCATTTCTTTGAATGATCTTTCCTCTGTATTCAAATGTTCCAACAGAAGGGATCTTTATTTAGCTAGAAATATCTGTTGGTCATTATGAATATGAAAGAAAGATATTTCCCCTGAAAAGGATAAATTGCCTCAGAGCACCTACTCCTACTCATATAAATCCAGTTAAGAAGATATTGGCTTCATGCTTCCAGATAGCAGAGGCTTCCCAATATACCTGGGCCTGGGTTTACTCTGGAAGGGAGTCACTTAATATTCAATCCTTGAACTGTGAGCAGTGACTAATCCGCTATAGGCAATGGAATCTTTCACTAAGGCCTTGTTTATTTTTCCATGTGAGCTATAGACCACTAATTATGGTTTATAGTTTTGGAGAGTGTTTGGAAACTACTACAATGTGCTATCTTGCTTAACTGATTTTTGTGAGCATAGATATTGTTAATCAATACATTATAAAAAATGTGAACTTATGGGATTGTTTTGTTCCCATGCACACTGTTCTTCTGGTGGCCCACTTAGAAGAAAGCACTAAGATTGCAAGCTAAAAATGCACTATATCATTCTAGGAGGCAGAGAGAGAAGCTTTGATCTACGTGCCCAGGGACAAACAGGAAACAGAGCAAATCTAGTGTAAACCAGAAAATGATCCTAAGTAAAATAACCAGCTAGCTGAAAACAATTCATTCATAAAATTATTAGAAATAGAAACAGTTCTGTAATTGACTATGTATGCATAAAATATGCAACAGATTAACAGTACTTAAACATTGCCAAAAAGTGCATTAGAAAATAAATGAGAAGTAGTATCTTATAACCAATTACTGTAAAGGAAAGTGCGTGTGACTTATAAAAAATGATAACAACCAAAAACAATTACTCATACACATTCAAAACAAAATACATAAATGTAGAGTTATATTATATTTCAGATGAGGAATAATAATTAATGCACAACTGTAACCTTATCCCAGTGAAAACATCATTGAAGTTTTTTCCAAATCTTGACAAGATGATTTTGAAGTTCATGTATACGAAAAAAAGTAGAAAATAGCTAAGAATAATGAAAAAGAACAATGTCTACCAGATACTAAAACATATTCTGAAGCTATAATTATTCACCCAGCACAGAACTGTGCACAATTTGTCTGACTACAAATAAAATCTATTATGTAATTTTATTCATTTATTTTTTTTGAGACGAAATCTCACTATGTCGCAGCTCATCACAGCTCACAGCAACCTCAAACTCTTGGACTTAGTGATTCTCTTGCCTCAACCTCCCAAGTAGCTGGGACTACAGGTGACTGCTACAATGCCCAGCTATTTTTTGTTGCAGTTGTCATTGTTGTTTAGCTGTCCCAGGCCAGGTTCAAACTTGCCAGCCTCAGTGTATGTGGCTGGCGCTGTAACCACTGTGCTATGGGCACTCTATTATGTAATTTAATACATAACAAAGTGGAGACATTATTAATCACTGAGGCAAGATGAATTATTCAGTAGAGAGCTGGAACAAAATTGGTTAGTTCTTTGTAAAAAAAATGTTTTTTTTTCTCAATTAAGACAGGTCTTTTCGAATAACACAGCAAAACTGTAAATTATTTAAAGTTCCTAATGTAAAAATTCACACTAGGGAGAGGTAAAAGAAAATGCTTTGCCAACAGAGAGAATGATATGCAGAAATATAGATAGGAAAAATGGTAAAGAGAAAAATTTCACAGTGTTCTAGCTCCTGAATATCATCTGTGCCTGGAGCCCAGCTGCGTCCTTGTCCTTAGATTTCATGACACACTTCTGTGGTTATATCATGAGGCCCCCCTTTAATATAAGCTAGTTCAAATGTATTTCTATTTTTTGCAACCAAAAATGTCTTAATATAGTAATTCTACTTCTGGGAATCTGTCCTAAAGAAACAAATGGAAATTCAGGGGGAAAAAAAACCCCAGAGGGTGTAATGCACCACACTCTTAATTTCAATCTGTTGGTATAACTGGTTCACTGAGAGGGCTGAGTAGGTTCAGTCTCTTGGATGTATTATCCTGAAATAGTTTTATTTCTTCTAGTCACTGATTTAATCTGTCATGTTAAATCCCATGTTCACTACCCCTTAATGTGATTTGGAGCAGAATTCAAGAACTTCTTAATACTCTACATTATTGAAATGTAATACACACTACACAGATTCAGACTTCAAGGTCTTTTTGTTTGTTTGTTTTGCTTTTATGCGATTGAAAGCCTGCTCTCCACACAGCCCACCTAGATTTATGAATCCAGGAGATTGGAGGTGGGGCAAAAAGACAGACAGATGTGGCTCTGGGTGCACTCCCCATTCAAAATTTAGAGATGTTTGAGGCAGAACAGGGAACAGACTCAGAGAAGGCAGATTATTTTATGAAAGTGGTCTGGGTCCTGATGGTGAGAAAGTGCCCTTTGTGTTGCTCTGATTTAATCTGATAGACTAGTTTTTTCTGTCAACATACAAAGTAAGGAAAGCAGATGAGGCCTCCTTACAGTTATCTCTGCTGAAGCTTTGCAGAGGCCTACAGAGCATACAGCATATCAAGCAGCCAGATGTAGAATGAGCTGCCATTCTCCCCCTCCTTTCAGGCCCCGCTGTCTCTCTGACTGTCTTAGCATTGCCTCATTGCTTGGCTTTGGGTGTGAAGAAAGCTAGCACCCTTCTTAAGCCTTCAAGGAGAAGACTAACCTCTTTTCTTGAGCACTGAGCTATAGGCATGGCCTGTGTCTCTGGACTTAAACCTTCTTCCTTCCTTGCCCTTCAACCTTCCTTCCTTGCCTCCACATATTTGATGGATTATATCTGTGTGTGTGAGGCTTATGTGGTCTTGCTCTGTCACTATGTATTAGGTTTCTCCAAAGAAGCAAAACCAACAGAAGATTATATATGCTTACATGATTATGGAGGCTGAGAAGTCCCAAGATTTGAGTCCCAGGAAAGTGAATAATTTAATTCCAGTCCAACGTCTAACAGGCTCAAGACCCATGAAGAGGTGATAATTCAGCAAGAGTCCAAAAGCTAGAAATGAACTGAAATGCCAGCATAAATGCAGTCAGCTAGGTGAAATCTCCCTTACTTGTTAATGAGTTAGTCTTTTTGTTCTGTTCAGGCCTTCAACTGATTGCATGAGGCCTATCCACATTAGGGAGGGAAATCTATTTCACTCTGTTTAGCAATTCCTTAATCTCATACAAACTCCTTCACAGAAACATCTAGAATAACATTTGACCAAATATCTGGCTACCACCCAGAGGACAGTCAAGTTAACATGACTAACCATTACACACCTCTTATAGGCTTTGAGAAGCGATATGGGATTTCATCTGTTGGCTTTTCACCACCAGTAGTTTTCTTTTAAATATGAAGTGACTAGTAACTCTTATCCTTAGATTTTAGAATTAGCACAATTCCAGAAAAGCAGGAGATGTTCTACTTAGTATGTGCTTTTACAATAAAATTAAAGACAACACAATATGTAGAATTAGTGGAATTGTGTTTTAAACTATAGTTTATAAAAGGTAGACTATCATACAGCTATAAAAATCGATGTTTACAGTTTTAATAAAATGAAAAGTTATTTTTATAACATTAAGTTAAGAAAACAGGGTTAAATTTTACCTTATAGAAAATGTAATGCATTAATTTTTCTACAGCCAGCACCAGTGTGTCTCTGGGACTTTGTCTTTATTTTTCTTCCTTTAAAAAAAAAAAAAAAAACTTTTACAAACTTGTTAATTAAATATAATTTAGTTTCCTAAGGTTTTATTTATTTATTTATTTATTTTATTTATTTATTTATTTATTTATTTATTTATTTATTTATTTATTTTTGATTAAATCCTAGCTGCGTACATTAGTGCAATCAAGGGATACAATGTGCTGGCTTCATGTATAATCAAAATGTTTTCATCAAAATCTTTTATTCCCCCTCTTTCTTTCCCTTCAGCTGCCAGTTTCTTTTCCCCCATGTCCTTCATGAAATAGTGCCTGGAATAGGGGCGAGTTAAATATGTTCTGGTCTTAGGGTGAAGGAATTTTGATCTGCCTGCTATCCTATATCTCTTTTGTGATCACAGCTGCTGTCTGGAAGATTTATGTTATTCCATTAGTCTGCATGCCTATGCCTGTGGTCCCTGAGAATTTAGTTAATTTTGGGTTGTTCTAATGGCAAATAGTCATTCCAGTGGCAATATCTCTAATTTTTACACTGGCCTCCTTGGCAATTCATTCTTTACTCTCTTATAACCCTTTTGCTTCTTCACATGGATCAACAGACAGCAGTGGGAGATCATCATCCACATTTTCTGAGGGGTAAGAAAAACTAGTATGAGACTATCTTCACCAAGGTCCCTTCAAGTCTCCTTGGCACTTTCTGTCCCACAAATAGATACATTATTTGTGCCTCTTTTGAAATCTTTCAGCAAGCTAGCCACTGCTCACTAATGAAGCCCAATCAATAGGATAATATTGAGATCAACGGGAAATTCTGCAGGATGTCCAAATATCCATGGACTGAATTATAACAAAGACCAGAAGAGCTTGTGCTTGTAAAGCTCTGGAGAAAAATTACAAATAATCATTTTTGTTTATTACATTTGAACATATGCTGTTTATAACCATCATTTTTCACTGAGATAGAATAGAGCATAGTAACCATTGATTAATGATCATATACTATAAATGGATATAAGTTTGCTAAGAATGATATAACAAATACAAATGCCTGGATGGCTTAAAAAACATAAATTTATTTTTTCAGTGCTCTAGAGACTTCAAGTTCACAATCAAGAAGCTCGCAGAGTTGTTTATTCTGAGGACTATTGCCTTGGTTGCAGGCGGCCATCTTCTCCCTCTGTCTTCACCTGGTCTTTCTTCTGCATGTCTACATCCTACTTTCTTCTCCTTGTAAGGACACAAAGTATATTTGATTAGTGTCATATGACATCGTTTTACCTTAATCATCTTCATAAAGGTGCCATTTCCAAATACAGCCACAATCTGAGGTAGTGGGCGATAGGACTTTAACATATAAATTTTAGGAGGGCACAATTCAGCCCATATACCCTGTACCTATGGTGATATTATTCTGCAGTAATTGAAATCCCATGTCTGGCATGGAAACTGTGATCAGGGTTAGTATTTAGTGCCACTTGCTATGGTCTACAATAATTCTCTGGGGTCCAATTTCTGTAAGAAATATGATAGGGTCAATATTCACCATACTATAAAGTATGATTGCTTTTAATTTTCTATCTTGGCTGCATGGAGGGTGTAGTTTCAGAGGCTTCCATTTGGCTCTTCATCTATTACCTTTTACCCTCCAGGTTAAGGACTCAATGTAGGGTTTAATACAACTTCCAAGTATCTTGATCTTAACTGTAACCTTTGGAAATGACACAAATGAGCACTAAACATGTCAGTGGACCCAGAGGGTTCACAGTAAAGCAGACTCTGACCAGGGCTCCATTTACAATAGCTCCTTAATTTTTTTAGTCTAACAGTGGAGCCCTAAGGATGCTTCTGGTTTCCAGCTATCAGTATCAACTTTAATACTGTGACCAATATACTTGAACTATCTATCAGAGAATATTCTTTTCCTCAGTGCATAATCATCTAGGTAATGATAATTTTGGCTAAGTTGTACCAAAATTGATGACTACTCAAGGAACATAATGTATCCTCAGTGATATAAATCAAACAAACACACATCTTTGTCCACCAAACTGAAACTGAAGAGCACCAAAAAATAAAATATTTTGATAGTAACTACAGAGAAAAGACAGTTTACCTACAAACAAACAATAACTTGGCAATGGTATTCTCAACAGGAACAACAGAATGTGTAGACTCCAAAGCTCTGTAGTAAAATAACTACTGTCAATTAAATTGTTGTTTCTATCCAGACTCTTTCATAAATAAGGGTGAAATATATGTATTTAGATTAATAAAGGAGTAAATATTATCATTAATAGATCTACAATTAAGAAAATATTAAAATTATATTTTAGCAAAAGTGAAAATGATCTAGGAAAAAAAAAGACTGGAATTCAAGAAGAAATATTGGGAAAAGCCAAAATGGTGTACAGCTGACACATCCTGCTCTTGTGGCAAGGATAGAAAGTGACCATTAGATATTCATCTTTGCATGGATTGTCGAAGAGAGCATTGGGAATTAAGACAAGGCACTCAAAGTGAAAGAGGAAAACAAGATGAGCTGCTCAGCAGGCTTGGAGGTGCTTGTGGGAGGCAACTACACACGGGAAGCGGGGTGATGACAGAGCTTTGGGACTCCACACTCCCCAAGTAGACATTGAAATCTGAGCTACAAAAGGACCCAATCCACCACCAGAGCTGCTGGACTGATACAGGAATCTGCCTAGAGACTGTGCAACAGCATTGCTATGGAGAGGAGGCACAGCTGGATTCCACTAGCTTCCAAACCCTGGGTGCTGCCCTAGAATGCTGTGTCTGCCTAGAGATTATCTCCATTGAAACTTCTGGGTGAGGGAAAGAGTGGGGAGGCTGGAGACTCTTGCATTCTATCAGAGTGGTTGTCATGTGCCACTGCCACCATGAGGAAACCCAGACTTAATGGCACCCTCTGCTACTACCTACTGGCCTGACCAGCCACTGATGCCATAGCTGCTGGTGACCAGCACAGGGAAAATATCTAGAATTGCCCCCTCTGTGGTGAGGAGACTGCACTGACTTCTCCTCCTGGGCTTTCAGCAATAGTTGGGCACCAGGCCACCCCTCTATATTAATCTCACCAAACACCATCTTGGATTGTGACAACTATAGGGTAACAGGGGAAGCAGGAGAGCAATAGTGTAAAAGATTTATGGTACAACTGCCCCTCCCTTACCTGGTCCATATTCCAGAGCAGGAATAAAGTACACAAGCCAGGGGCCTAGGTAATGGGGATTACACAATGTAGCTCACCATCACTGGCTCCTGAACATCCTCCAAGGGGTATAAGGTCCAACTGGCTCAAGTGGCCAGAAATACTGCAGGGAGTACCTACTGTCATGAACTAAAAGGCAGGGTACCTGTATCTTTCTTCACTGAACAAGAGAGTTCCCAGCATAAGGAATAGGCAAAGCCATGAGTTGTGAGCTGGGAAAAGAGATTCAAGATGAGAAGAAACCAGCCTAAGGACTTTAGAAACATGGAAAAAATGGGATATTCTGACACCCCCAAGGGATCCCACTATGTCTCCAGGAATGAATTTGAAACAAAAGAAAACTTATAAAATGTCAGAGATGGAATTCAAAATATGGATTACAAGCAAGCTCAATGGGATAAATGAGAAAGTCAAAACCAACACAAAGAAACCAAATGAATAATTTGGTACATGAATAAAATATGCATGAAAGACATAGCTGATTAAAATACATATAACAGAAATTCTGGGAATGAAATAATCATTTAGGGAAGCACAAAACATAGTGGAAAGTTTTAGCAACAGAACAGATAAAGACCAAGAAAAAATTTCAGGGCTTGAGGAGAAGGCTTTTGAATTAACCCAGTCAGTCAGAAATGAAGAAAAAGAGTCAATATGAATGAGTAATTTTTAAAATTATGGGACTTATGGTAAGAAAACTGAACATAAGAGTTATTTGTATCCCTAAGAGAGAAGAAGCAAAAGCAAAAGCATGGAAAACCTACATTAGGGAATAATGAGGAAAATGTCAATGGTCTTTGTAGACATTTAGATATCTACATAAAAGAAAGTTATCAAATCATCAAACTGGACATCTCCAATGCACGTAGTCATCACGCTCACTGAAGTAAATATGATGGAGAAAATCCTAAAAGATATGAGGTAGAAGAATCAAGTAACTATAAAAGAAAACCAATCAAACTAACAGCAGGATTTTTAGAGGAAACTTTAAAAGCCAAAGAGAAGGAGTACTATCTTGAGTATGCTTATAAAGAATAAATACCAACGGAAGAGCAAGATGGTGGCTGAGTAACAGCTTCTTTGCAACCAGGTGCAGTGAGATTGGGGAGAGAAGACACCAGGCATCTTTGGCTTGTGGGCTCTTCCCAGAAACTTCCCTTTGGGGACACAGGGAGATAGTGAGAGACTTCTGGACCCCAAGAGGAAGACAAAAGCAGTGGAGAACTGAGAAGTGGTTGCGATTGGTCTGAGGCTGCAATAGCTGTAACTACAATAGCAGTGAGATTGCAGACAGGAAAGTCCTTCCCTGTGGGTTATTTTGTTTTTTTTTTTTTTGGACTTGGGAAGTTGAATTACCTTGAAGAACTTGGGTAAGAGTGCGGGTGACTTTAAGTGTTGTCCAGGGTCTGGGATTGACATTGACCCGCTGGGCCAGAATGGAGCTAACATTGTTTGGCTGTGGGCCCACCCACAACTGGTGTAGGAGAACTGCCCTATAGGCTCCACCCTCAGGGTCACAGAGCTGGGAGATCTTGGGCCAGTGATGTACTGACTGTGAGCAGTACCAAAGGCTGAGACTGAGACACTAGGGAAGAGCAGAGCTTTCAGTGTTTGGCAGTAGGAGGGCTGCTTTGCAGCATCAGCCCTCAGAGGCATAGATTGAGGCTGGTTTTGGCACACCAGATAAGCAGGCAGCCACTTCAGGACAAGTGCTTTCCTGGGAAAGCTTTTGCTTAGCCAATGTTAACAGCTTATGTGTCTTTTAAGCAGGCTGAGGAGAAATTTAGGCTCTCAACTCTCTGGGGTTTGAGGGCAAAGAAGTCAGTAGAGGCCTCCAGTCTCTATCTCATACAGCTGTATCAACATTGTGATTAGTATCTTATACTCCAGAAGATCACCTGTTGCCCAGACAATATTTTATATATATATATATATATAATCATATATATATCATATATATATATATCCTGCTTTGTTTTGTTTTTTATTTATTTATTTTTATTAATTAATTTATTTTTATTTATTTATTTTTGAGACAGAGTATCACTTTATTACCCTTGGTAGAATGCCATGGCCTCATTGCTCACAGCAACCTCCAGCTCTTAGACTTAGGCCATTCTCCTGCCTCAGCCTCCTGAGTAGCTGGGACTAAAGGTGCCTGCCACAATGTCCAGCCATTTTTTGTTGCAGTTTGGCTGGGGTCGGGTTTGAACTCACCACCCTCGGCATGTGGGGCCAATGCCCTACTGACTGAGCTATAGGCACTGCCCTTTATTTATTTATTTTTTTGAGACAGAGACTCAGTTTGTCACACTTCAATAGAGTGCAATGGCATCACAGCTCACACCTCCAACTCTTGGGCTTAAGTGATTCTCTTGCCTCAGCCTCCCATGTAGGTAGGACTACAGGTGCACACCATAATGCGTGGCTATTTTTTGGTTGCAGTTGTGATTGTCATTGTGGCTTAGCTGGACTGAGTTGGGTTTGAACCTGCCAGCCTTGGTGTATGTGGCTGGCACTCTACTCACCAAGCTATGGGCACCCAGACTTGTTTTTCTTTCTTTCTTTTTTTTTTTTTTAATTTCAACATTTCCCCCCTAGATTTTTATTTTTTTCTTTCTTCATTTTTTTCTAGTTTAAATATAATTTTCCATTATTGCCTTCTTTAATAATAAGAACTTCATTTTTTCCTAGTGTTTCTGTCCTTATTATTTGGTTTTTCTCCCAATTTTATCTTGTAAGGTTTTCTGTTTGTTTGTTTTGGTTTGATTTATAGTATTTTTGTCTTTCCTCTTTATGTGGTGGAGGTGGGGCTTCCACTGTGTCTGAACAGGCTGGCAAAGAGCTGCTGATCCCAAGGGTACTACCCAATCCAGCACCCCAGGAGATTGGGGGTTTTGAAGGTGTGGGTCAAAGTACCCTGCAATATATACCTTTATTACTCCTGTCTCCCTCTTTCTGTGCCTCTCTTCTTTTTTCATATTCCATTTTACTCACTCCCCTCTCTTTTCCCTTTTTTCTTTCTTTTTTAAAAATCTTTTTTCCCTTCTTGCTCTTCAATCTTCTCATCCTATTAGTCCTGTACCAAAAGAACTCATTGCAACCTTAGGCCAGAGGCATGGTCACTTAAAGAGCAAGAGGAAGTGAAAGAAAATTAGGGCAAGTAAACAGATAAAAAGAATACACTCATGAGGAAGAATCAACACAAAAATACTGGCAACATGAAAAACCAGTCCAGAGCAACCCGCTCAAGGGACCATGAGGTAGCTACTGTAAGTATGCCACCTATAAAGAAATTTTAGAAATGACAGAAAGAGTATTTAAAATACAGATGATGAAAACAATGAAGGAAATTGCTGAGAAAGTAGAAAATAACCAAAAAACAATGAAGGAAATTGCTGAAGAAGTGGAAAATAACCAAAAGGAAATCTAAAAACAGAATCAAATTAGAGATGAATGATACAAAGAACATAGAAAGGATATAGCAGAGATGAAGGAATAAAAGCAATCAATTAATGAATTTAAAGATGCATAGAAAGTATCAATATCAGATTAGACCATGCTGAAAAAGGAATCTCAGAGGTAGAGGACAAAGCTCTTGAGATGACTCAGATAGTTAAAGAGGCAGAAAAGAAGAGCGAGAAAGCTAAATGTTCACTGACAGAATTAGGGGACTTTATGAAGCATTCAAAGAAATGAATCATAAGTATCTCAGAAGGGGAAGAAGAATCCCCCAGAGGAGTGGAAGCCATTCTAGAGAATATTATAAATGAAAATTTCCCAAATATCACCAAAGTTTCTGACACACTCTGTTTAGAGGGATATCAGACCCCAGGTCACCTCAGTCAAATAGAGCTTCTCCAAGACACATTGTGATGAACCTGTCCAAAGTCAAGACACAAGAAAAAATTTTTCAAGCTGCCAGGAGTAAGCTCCAATTGGCCTACAGGGGCAAATCCATCAGGGGGACAGCAGACTTCTCTAATGAAACTTTTCAAGCGAGAATACAATGGTCAACTACCTTTAATCTACTTAAACAGAACAATTTCCAGCCCAGAATTCTATATTCCACTAAGCTAAACTTTAAAAATGATGGAGAAACCAAATCAACTCTACGGGAAATACTTCAACTTGTTCTACATATTGACTATCACAATGGACTACCAGCAAAGTAAGACCCCAAAATTAAGGACAAAACCTAGCTTCCACAATGATACAAAAGATAAAACTAAGCAATGGACTCTTACAATATAAGATGAATAAGATGCTATCACATCTATCAATTATCTCAATAAATGTTAATGTCTTGAATTCCCCACTGAAGAGGCATAGAATGGTTGATTGGATTAAAAAACACAAACCATCCATTTGCTGTCTGCAGGAAACACACCTAGCCTCAGAAGACAAATTAATACTCAGAAGTAAGGGTTGGAAGACAATTTTTCAGGCAAATGGAATTCGGAAGAAAAGAGGGGTTGCAATATTATTTTCAGATACAAGTGCATTTAAAGCAACTAAAGTCAATGAAGACAAAGATGGACACTTCTTATTGATCAAGGGAAAAATACAAAAAGAAGACATTTCAATTCCGAATATTTATGCACCCAACTTAAATGCTCCCAGATTCTTGAAACAGGTCTTAATTAGTGTGAGCAATATGATATCCTACAATTCCATAATAAAAGGAGACTTTAATACTCCTCTTTCAGATATGTACAGATCCTCTAAGTAGAAATTAAGCAAAGATATAAGGGACTTAAATAAGACACTAGAACAACTATGCTTGGGGATAGACACATACAGAATACTTCATCCCAAAGCTAAAGAATATACATTCTTCTCATCACCCCATGGAACATTCTCCAAAATTGTTCATATTCTAGAACACAAAACAAACCTCAACAGAATCAAAATAATTTAAATTTTACCTTGGGGAAGCACCTATATCTCAAGGAGTAGGGTGCTGGTCCCATATACCAGGGGTGATGGGTTCAAGCCCAGGCCTGGCCAAAACTTCAAAAACAAAACAAAAAACACCCCACAAGCTCCAAAACCTGTGGGATACAGCAAAAGCAGTCTTGAGAGGAAAATTTAT
>CAUYRH010033909.1:0-32731 GCA_963574655.1 Perodicticus potto | reverse complement strand
AACATGTCCCTGTTTGAAAGATTAGCACAAAAATCTTGATAGCACAACACAAATTCCATCCAAGAGGAGAATCTCCCCCATGGCATAGTCCTGGGGTTGGCACTGGTTGTGACTTACACAGAGCAAATTGTGCTAAAGGCTTTTCTACTTTGAGATCTCATGCGAAACAAAAACTCAGGCAGTTTAGTCCACAGTGGTACTATTTTGATGATATTTTCCATTAATAAAACGTAATTTCAGATTATTCGTTTACAAGCTTTATAATTTTATGATTTTTTTAATCGTATTTTGTCACAGTTTCCCCTAGTGTTTGTACTACACATGGTCAGGAGCAAGTGCCCCATTCTTTTGCTTCAGGCCAAGAGCTGCCTCGCTTTGTTGCCCCTGTAGGATTCTATTACATATGCAATTTTAGGTCCAACTGTCTCTTCCCCTGCCAGCAAACTCCCCACCACCCTAAGAGAAATTTTAGCTTATATATGATGGTATATTTACAAAACGAGAAAGAGAAACCCTGGCATTTGCAATGATCTGTGCCTTCTTTTTACCACCCTCTTGATTGGAGCTTTTGTGATGCAGCTACCATGATTCAAAAAAAAAAAAATTTAAAAAATAAATTACAAAAAAACCCTGCCACTTATCCAAGTCCACTAGAGGCCACTGTCTTCAAAGCTTCTCTCACTCTAGCCAAAGGTCCTAAGAGGAGACAACTGTGAAGTTGGGAATGCTCTGTGGTCCTGTGACTTTTAAGTTTCTCCTAGTTTTAGGTTGTTCCATGAAACTAGAAATGTCATCCCTGTTTGATTTTTCATCAGCCAAGTTAAACTCCTGCTTCCTGTCCTTTGCACCTTTTGCGTGAACAAAATATGCATTATTAAAGCAAAAATAAATAAAAGTAAAATGCAAATTAAAAAAAAAAAAAAGAAAGAAAAAGAATGCTGAGCAGTGCTTTCAACAGATCTCCTGGTTCACAGTAACAAGAAGTAGAGCTCAGGGCTGCCAATGAGGAGGACCTTTAAGAAAAGCCCCAGGCTGAAGGTTTAAAGTAGGAAGAATTGCAAACTTCAAGTACTGAACAGGCAATGTCCTTTGAAAGGACTAAGCTGTTTTTCTATTACCTTAATTACTGACTGGATAAGTGAATTAAAGTGATGACCGCCTGCCAGTAGTAACCTCAAATCTTTTCTATTGGACGATAACACCACCTAGGCCTCGTATTTCCTCTACAATTATCATATACAATGTCCAATGCTACATAAAAGACATCCTTTAGTGACAGATTTGATGAGTTTATTTTTTATGAAATGTCTTTATTTTGACTCCTTTTTTAAAGGATCAATCAAAAAGCTGATGGGGCAATAAGACATAACAATTATCATCAAAATCTAAAGGACAAGAAAAAAAGACCTATAAAGGATCCACATAATAGGATTATGAGATTTTAAATAACTGTGCCTGATCCCAGTTGATCCCTCAAGAGGTTGAGGCAGAAGGCTCACCTGAGGCCAGGAGTTTGAGACCAGCCTGTACAACACAGTAGGCCAGGCACAGTGGCTCCTGCCTGTAATCCTAGCATTTTGGGAGGCCAAGGCTGGTAGATCACCTGAGCTCAGGAGTTTGAGACCAGTCTGAGACCCCATCTCTACTAAAAAATAGAAAATACTAGCCAGGCATTGTGGCAGACACCAGTAATCCCAGCTATTTGGGAGGCTGAAACAAGAGGATCGCTGGAGCCTAAGAGTTTGAGGTTGCTGTAAGGTATGATGCTATGGCATTCTGCCCAGAGCAAAACAGCGAGGCTACTAGGGAGCCTGAGGCAAGAGAATCTCTTAAGCCCAACAGTTTGAGGTTGCTGTGAGCTGTGACGCCATGGCACTCTACTGAGGGTGACATAGTGAGACTCTGTCTTAAAAATAATAATAATTGTTTCTTATATATTCAAGGAAGTAAAAGTCAAGATTATGAATTTCAGCAGAAAATCAGAAACTACAAAACTGAAACATAGTAACTGAAACCAAAAACTCAAAAAAATGACTAGATGCAGATTTAACAACTCAAGTGAGATTTTAGCACACTGAAGACAGGCCAGAAGGAAACATCCAGAATGAAGCAAATTCAGAAGGGACACAGGAGACATGGGGGTGGAGGGATTGGTGGGGAGAGTAGGGCAGGTGCTGGCAGGTGGAGTCTAACATGTTTAATTGGAATCTCAGGAAAAAAGACTGAGGTAGAATTAATATGAAAAAAAGACCCCCAAATTCAAGAGATGTTTATGACTCTGAAGAGCAGAAATAGAGAGTGACAGAAACACACAGAGGGAGAGAAAAGCAAAAACTCTACACTTAGGCACCTCCCAATAAACCTGCTGAAAAACCAAAACAAAAAATGACTAAAGGCAGCTAGCGCAGGGGTGACATTTGAAAAAGAGAAAAAGGGAATGATAATGTATTCTTCAAAGAAACTTTAAAACCAGAGATAATTAACTGGTTACCTTTAAAGTGCCAAAATTAAATAACTGCCAAAATTCTACAGCCCACAGAAAGATCCTTTAACAATGGAATCAAAATAAAAGACATTTTAATACAAAAATGAAGTCCAAATTTGTCCCTAAGGAATGTTCTTCAGGTAGCATGAAAGTGACGACCAAAATGTGGGAAAATGGAGAACTACAGGAACTACATATGTGTGTAAATGGATGAGTATCAGCAGGATAGCACTATAAAAGACAATAAAAACGCCATGTGGAGTCTGAGCTATGTAAAGCATTAAAATACATTACTATAACACCATCTAAGTCAAGAAGGAAATAAAGCCCAGAAAAAGGTAAGTCTATTAATTTATATCACACTTTTTAGTAAGTCCAAGATACATGCTGTGGTCTTTAAAGTAATTATAAAAAGATGAATAAAACAACCTATAACCACCAACTGGAGAAATAGCAGACAAAAGAATTTAAACTATTTAAACAATTCAAAAGACAGAAAAAAGGAAGAAAAGCAGGAACACAGAAGAACAGGTCATCAAACAGAGAGCCCATACCAAGAAGTAGATGTTAGCCTAAATACATTATTTAGGAGTTACATTATTAAAAAAAAAAGAAAGAAGACTCAGTCTCTTTGGCTATCTATTGATTTATGCTCACTCCAGAAAGAAATTTAAGAAGCATAAATATTTGAATGTGCAGGAGATTGCTAGGTGGAAACAATGTAAAAGAACATTTTTACTGCAGAGAAAACAGCATCATACATAAACACAAAGGGGCTTAGAGTGGCAGGAAGGAACTGCAGGTGTGGCTGTAGTATAGGAAGCATCAGAAGAAGCTGCAGGATATGGACCTGGAGAGGCAACTCAGGATCAGAGAGGAGAAACAGCCTCTGCACCTGCTAAGGAGTCTGGAATGGATTTCGAAGGGAATGGAGCATCTTTGATAGATTTTAAGCATAAAATGCGATGGACAGACTAGTATTTTAAAAAGTTCACTCTAGGGTGGTGCCTGTGGCTCAGTGAGTGGGGCGCCAGCCCCATATGCCGAGGGTGGTGGGTTCGAACCCTGCCCAGCCAAACTGCAACAATAACAAAAAAAATAGCCGGGCGTTGTGGTGGGTGCCTGTAGTCCCAACTACTCGGGAGGCTGAGGCAAGAGAATCGCCTAAGCCCAAGAGCTGGAGGTTGCTGTGAGCTGTGATGCCACAGCAATCTACTGAGGGCGAAAAAGTAAGACTATTTCTCTAAAGCAAAAAAGTTCATTCTACACCAGCGGTTCTCAACCTGTGGGCCGCCACCAATGAAAATACATTCTGCATATCAGATATTTACATTACGATTCATAACAGCAGCAAAATTACAGCTATGAAGTAGCAACAAAAATAATTTTATGGTTGGGGGTCACCACAAACAAGGAACTGTATTAAAGGGTAGTGGGTGGCATTAGGAAGGCTGAGAACCACTGCAGTCTACACGATGCCTCATGCCTGTAATCCTAGCACTCTGGGAGACTGAGGCGGGTGGACTGCCTGAGCTCAGGAGTTTGCAATCAGCCTGAGCTAGATTAGAGCCAGACCCCATCTCTAACAATAGCTGGGCGCTGTGGTCCCAGCTACTTGGGAGGCTGAGGCAAGAGAATCACTTGAGCCCAGGAGTTTGAGGTTGGTGTGAGGTGAGCTGTGATTCCATGGCCCTCTACTGAGGGTGACAAAGTTAGACTCTCTCAAACATAAAAACAATAAGTTCACTCAAGCAGCTATAGAGAAAATTAAGAGTTTGGAAGAAGTTCTAGATGCCTATAAGAAAGGGAAACTGATTAGTTGAGGGATGGCAGCAAAGTTGACATCAGACTGAACAGAGTGGCTTTGGAGATGGACAAGAAAGTACAAGCCATGGTGAATAAATGGATGCTGGTAGAGTTGAACAAAACAGTTCCGTAGTGTATCATGAAGAAAAACAGCTGCTATGTAGGTAATTCAGATTATTACTTGGGGCACCAAGAGCTCAGTGCTAAGTGCTCTTCGAAAAGAAATAACGAAATGATAAATGTTTCTAACGTAGGCTAGGCATTTACAGCTGGTCTAAACAAAGTTTGGAATATCTAAACTGGCTGTTCAATGAGTACTCAATTACAGAAAATATTAATATGGTATCATTAAACGTTTAAGGCCATCAGGCAGTAACAGTCTAAGCCAGGGGTTCTCAATCTTCCTAATGCCGTGACCCTTTAACACAGTTCCTCATGTTGTGGTGACCCCCAACCATAAAACTATTTTCAGATCTCGAGGAGGGGTATCTCGGTTCCTAAGACCATTAGAAATATGTGTTTTCCAATGGTCTTAGGTGACCCCTGTGTAAAGGTTGTTCGACCCCTAAAGGGGTCATGACCCACAGATTGAGAACTGCTGGTCTAAGCATTTAAAAAAATTAAATTTGCCTAGTGAGAATGGCCTTCTCACAGATGCCACATACACTGAAAAATGTAAGGGTAAACAAAACTAGCAAGTGGCACAGATAACCTACTTTTAGAAAATTTACATATTTTTGTGGGGGAAATAAATTAAAATGAACTACAAAAAATATATCTTTAAAAGATACATAGCTCCACATTTGAGGTATATATTTCAAATGACTAATACTAAACATACTCACTGAACAAGTATTTCTATATTCCAAATTCCTAACATCCTTGTCAGAATTATAATATATTGTTATGTATAGTCTCAATATTTGACTATATTAGAATCCAAAACTTCTGATACTTTCAGAAACTAAATATACATTTTGAAATGTTTATTTTCCAAAAACCGTATCATATAAATTCACTCATAATTTTTAAAGACTATTCTAAGAGCCAGTGGAACAAATACAAGACAAATCAGAATTACATGAATTACCACAAAGAAAGGTAAGTGGAGCCACAGAAAGCGTACAGATCTTAAAAAGAAGCACTTCTGTAGCAGTAACAGCACAAGTAAATCACTCACTCTCAAATATATTATAGACGACAACTGGTTTGAGTAGAAACAAAAATACAAATATAAATTATGAGAAATGAGGAAGAAAAGAAGAAATACCAATCTATACTAATTATAGATGGAAAACTTATGAACAATCCTAAAAAAGGACAACAGTATCCTTGTTAGTAGCACACACATTCCTTCATGCGTTAGCAGCGAACAATGAAAACCATACTTTTGCAGAGCCGTCTCTTTCTGCTGATAGAGCTCATTCAGAATCTCCACTTTCTGCTGTAAGGTTTTGCATTCGTCTTCCAGTCTAGCTTTAGCAGACTGCAGTGAACTGCGGTCGTCTTCTAAGTTTTTTATTTGGTCTGTAAAGGATAAAACATTTGTGTTCTGTGTGTGTACAGGACTTGAGAACGTAGTTGGGAGGTAGTGTTGACAGGAGTGAAAAGTTAGAAAGTGAAAGTCATTCTTTATCTTTCCCATCCAAGTTTATACGTTGCAACTTCGTCTGACGAAATAACCTACCTTCCAGGTTACATTTAGTGGACATCGAGGCTCTTAGCTTGAACTGCAGAAGTTTTAGATCCTCTTCAACCACTGATATTGCAGTTTGTGTCTAAAAATTGGAGAAGAAAGACATATTCTCATAAGTGAGGCATAGTGAGAACTCACAAGACCTTACAGGACTCTAAGAAGGGACTGTACCCGAGAGACGTCCATCATCTGCTTAATTTGACTTTTCATCTTCTCATTCCGGTTACCTACAAAATAAAAAGCTTTAATTGCTTTTTCTTCCCCCACTTTTTAACTCTGTATTTTCTTGATTTCCTCCAAAGTAAACAATTATCATTTGCAAACACTGAAGAAAAAAACAAAACCAACAGAACTGATTAATTGACTCTTAAAGAGAATTGCTTCTTTTGGGATCTTCATTTTTTTAAGGAAAAGAAGAAGAATTACAACCTTAATTTCAAAAAGTAAACTCCCATTTTTACAATAAAAATGTTATCTATGCCATTCTGAGCAAGAAAAAATATGTGCGATAAAGCTCCTTCTTTTCTCTCAGATCTCTCTTTTATCTGGGACATATGTCTTAGTTAGAAAGATTCACTCCAGTTCTCTTCCAAGTGTGACTTAAAACACCTACATGCAAGCAACATACAACTTGATAGGCCATGTTTAGAAACATTTTCCCATCAGTAAACACTGCTACCCTCTAGTCCCCCACCCTCTTGGCCTTAGTTTATGGCTTTTACCACCTCAGTATTATTTTTTTTACCCTGGGTAGAGTACCATACCATTATAGTTCACAGCAACCTTAAACTCTTGAGCTCAAGTGATCCCCAAGCCAGCAGTTCTCAACCTGTGGGTCATGACCTCTTTGTAACAATGAGAATACATTGCAGCATTAGCAAGGTTGAGAACCAATGCAAGTCTTGCCTCATCCTCCCAAGTAGCTGGGACTACACCCACCACACCACCTGACTAGTTTTCCTGGGTTTTTTGTTTATTTGTTTTAGTAGAGATAGGGTCATGCTCTTGTCTTGAACTCTTTTTTTTTTTTTTTGAGACAGAATCTTAAGCTGTCACCCTGAGTAGAGTGAGTGCCCTGGCATCACAGCTCACAGCAACCTCCAACTCTTGGGCTCAAGCAATTCTCCTGCCTCTGCCTCCCAAGTAGCTGGGACTACAGGTGCCTGCCACAACACCCAGCTATTTTTTGGTTGTAGCCATCATTGTTGTTTGGCAGGCCCGCGCTGGATTTGAACCTGCTGGCTCAGGTGTATGTGGCTGGCGCCTTAGCTGCTTGAGTCACAGGCGCAGAGACTTGTCTCAAACTCTTGAACTCGAGCAATCCACTTGCCTCAGCCTTTCAAAGTGCTAGGACTACAGGCATGAGCCACTATGCCTGGCTCTCAATATTCTTTGAACTGAATATGGGTCTTTAAACTACCGAGCTAAAGAGATGATGAGTCTTAAAATTACATCTTCGTGAAGTTGAGAAGAGTTTCTCCTACCGTACATACAGACCAAACCAGTGCAGCTCCAGTGCATTCAAGTTCTCAATGGGACGGGAAGACAAAAAGTTCTTTGCATGCCTACTGCTACACCCCAACCGGCAACCTACCTTTGCCCAATGCAAACAGAAAACAAATCCAGTGATACGTGCTTTTAACTCTAAAGCTTACGAGGAAATCCAGACAGCTAAAAAGTAACATCAGTGTATTTAATTAAAAACAAGAAGTCAAGGCTCAGCGCCTGTGGCTCAACGGGCTAAGGCACCAGCCACGCACACCTGAGCTGGCGGGTTTGAATCCAGCCTGGACCCGCCAAACAACAATGACGGTTGCAACCAAAAAATGGCCAGGCGTTGTGGCGGGCGCCTGTAGTCCCAGCTGCTTGGGAGGCGGAGGCAAGAGACTCGCTTGGGCCCAGGAATTGGAGGTTGCTGTGAGCTGTGATGCCACAGCACTCTATCCAGGGTGACAGCTTGAGGCTGTGTCTCAAAAAAAAACAAACAAAAAAAAAAAAAAAAAACAAGAAGTCAAAAAGGAAGTCCATCTTCCTTGAGACTGATCTTACCTCCTACTTCTCCATTTGCTAATTCATCTGACTCATTTTCTCCTTTATTTTGGCCCTCAGATTCAGATTCACATTCTAACCGATTCAACTGTGTAATACAATTAGTCAAAGCCTAGAAAAGAAGAAAAGGGTATTGGTAAAAGCCTCTCAATTTTAATTCAACAGATTCCATGAAGAATTCATAAGAATTAAGCATGTACTCATGAGAATGAACTTACATCAATATTATCATCTTTGTGAATAAGAGCTACTTGCAAATCCTTCTGAGACTCCTCAAATGATTTGATTTGCTCACTGAGCTCAGCATGTGACTTACTCCAATCTTCAATTTCTTGCTGCAACTGAGAAATGAAAACATATGATTCCCACAGTTAGGCCTTCTGTACTGCAGACATTAGAATCATGGCCTGTCACTATTGAGTTAAGACCTCAATTAAGGGTGGCCCCAGACCACAAAGGTGTAGTCTATCATAGCTATCAAGGAAGCTGGTTCAGGATATTACATCCTTCAGAAAATTGAAGCCAATTCAAGTAATTCACTTTCAGTAGGGACAGAAGAATACATCCTACTGTCTCTCAGGTGAGAATCATGATCAGGTAACCCTTCCTTGGTTAGTGAAGCAGAAACTGCTCAAAGGAGGGTTATAAAATATCTAATTTTTAGGTCTAAAAAGCTAATCCAAGGCCAGGCATGGTGGCTCACACCTGTAATCCTAGCACTCTGGGAGGCTGAGGTAATGGATTGCTTGATCTCAGGAGTTTGAGAATAGCCTGAGCAAGAGCAAGGCTCTGTCTTTTAAAAAACAAAAACAAAAACCGAAAAGCTAATCCATTATCCCCTTGAGGCTACTCAAGTTATTAGTAACTGCCTGGTGCTTGACAAAACAAAGACAATACTTGACAGCTGCAATAAATTGTATAGAAGACGAAAAATCAAATAGATACAGACCATATACACTCAATTTGGTGAGCACAGTTTAAACTCTGTGTACCTAAGAACAAAATCGTCCATGGATATTTTGTTTCTTTAAAAGCAGATCTGAGAAAAGATATTAACAAGGTAATAACATTAGGTTCTCTATTTTATATGACCTAGAACATAAACTTTTCTTTACCTGCTCTTTCTTCTTCTTAAGTCTAGCATTTTCTTCTTGGACCCGATGACATTCACACTTCACTTTCTCTTCACTAAGCTTAGCTTCATTAAGTGCAATTTGAACCTGATGCAAAACACTCCTATTAATGAATTCCAAAATAAATCTCAAAAAGTATTACATTTTTCCAACCAGATATCATGTAGTTTTCATTTTTTACATGTTTTAGTACACATGAAATTTATGCCCTTTGACGATACCAAGACACAGTATTACTATCTTGCAGGAATTATAAGCAGCTTTACCTCTGAGAATTCTGAGGCATTCGTTGAAATAACATCCTTTAATTTCTCTATGGATTTCTTATTTTCCAATATCTGCCATGTGAAAATAGAACATAAAATATGTATTAGGATTTCAGTAGAAACACTGGTATGTATTCTAAAAAGAAGAAATATTAATAAAACATATTCCAGAGCCATCCTCTATGTTTCAGGTAGAAGCAGATGATCAGGTTTTGGCCTAAGGGAAAAATCAAGAACTTTAAAAGGGAAAATAATTGAAGGCATAAATATTTCACAGTATCTACAACTTTCCTAGTTCGGAAATAATGTGTAAATGACCAGACCAAAAGATGAAAGCAAGGAGAATGAAAAAACTTTCATGTAGACCAGTTCATACCAAGGTTTTTCTCCTAGCAGTAGAGAAAAAAAAAAATCCCCAACATCACTTTAAAAACTGTCTTGCCTGAATTAAAAATGGTAGCATTGGAGGGAGAATGAAGACAAATCTCACATAGACAAATTCCAAAAAATATATGAAGGTACTGGCTCCTCAAGGAGGTGGAGCATAACTCAACCTTTTAACTGTGGTTTGTGCATAGTAATTTCCTTCCCAAGAGTACAATGTGCAAAAGGTTCAAAAAAGAAAGAAAGAAAGAATAATTTTACAGTGCAAAAATCTGGCAAATACATATTGGGCTTATGGGAACCCTCTTACCTATCTTTGCAACTTTCACATAATTCTAAAACTATTTTATAGTTAAAAGTTGATTTTAAAAAAGAACTTTGCAAAGCAAAACAAGATACAAGGGCTGTTCAAACTGGGTTACAGTTTCTTAGTTGTTCTGTATGTTGTGGAGGGCAGAGACAAGCAATATAAAAATTACCAAGAGTTGAGGACGAAAACAGTTCCTAGACCCATAATAACGACTTTTGTTAGTACTTAAAATTCCACAAAATGGACAGAAAGAGGTTCAACTTCCCTGCCTCACACTCTTTAGTTAAAAGAATGAAAATAGAGTTCAAGGCAATCCACAAAACAGTTTGAAAGTCAAATTGCAGTAACAGTTAGCAGCAAAACTCTTACCAAGTCCTGATTCCTGACATTCTGTTCTCTCTCAGATTCTAACATAATACGGAGACTTTTAGCTGTGTCATCCAGAGATTCATTAGTTTCTTCCAGTTTCTTGATTTTATCCTATTAAAAATATATAAATATTAAGATTAGAGGAATACTCAATATTTTTACTATTATTTGTAAAATGTAATCTCCCATAGGAATTTTACCTTAAATTTAATTGCTTCATCAGAGAGAATCATATTTTGTTTCTTGGTTTCCTGAACATGTTTCTTTGATTCTTTTATCTATATAAAAATACAGAACTCAGAATTATAAATTACATTGCTACCAAAATGTATTCTTACGTGTGTAACCTCTTATGTGCTACTCTACACATACAATGATTATTTAACATTTGGATGATTTTTAGGAAACAATGGTACAAGAAAATATCATCTTAAAATACCATAATAACTGAACTAAAAGGTGAAAATAATTCAAGCTGAAACTATGGGGGAAAAAACTGAAAGAATAATTATACCTTCTGTTCATAGTTTGACAATTTTTGAACAAGTTCTGCATTTTCTTTCATGATAGCCTTTAACTTCTCAGAAATTTGCTGTTCAGTGACTAAGAAAAGAAAAAAAACCACGTAAGATGATTATGATCAGTAAATAAAACTCAATTACCCCATGTATTAGCAGCAGAGACATGTTATCTAGCACAAGAAGGAAAAAGAACTTCATAGAGTAACCATCATGGCTTTAAAAAGCAATCTACAGTTAATAGCAACGAGGATGTAAAAATATTATTAAAATGTAAGAAAAATATAACAAGAACTCTTATTTCAATGAAAATCCAATTTAAATTTGTTTCAAAGGTGGGAAATACAGTATGTTATAGCTTGATACTCTTCCCTGCATGAAGCCCCTTTCTTCTCAGAAAATGGAATCACTTCAAATATGTATATGTCATTTGCAAAGAGAAACAGAAAATATACACATACTGATTTACAGTTCTTTTCCTCAAACTATTACTTAAATATTTAAGGTATTGATTAAATCATTAGCACAGGAACACTATTCACAAGTACTAAATCTACATTGTACAAGATTGAAAGCCACTCAGTCCCATATTAAACTAAACTTCTCCCTACTCCCACAATTTGTTCCTTCTCATCTACCTCAACTGGTAGCATCACTGTCTACTCTATCACCCAAGCCAGCAACCTAGGAATAGTAAAACTGTCAGAAGTTGTAAGTCAACGCGACATGAGAAGTCATGGTGTCTACTTCTAACTTACATACGGAACAGCAATACAAAAAGAACAGTACAAGCAACAAAAATTTACCTTGATATATTCTATTCTTTACCTAGAACAGAGAAATAAAATAAAATTTCATGTCAAACATTTTATTAATAGAAGTATATAATTCCTAATACAATAGTCAAAATCATAACCAAATAAGAATGTTTTAACTCTTTGGTTCAGCAAAATGAATCCATAGGATTAAAAAAAAAAAGGTTAAAAAGCATTTCAAATTTAATTGGTAGTGGTATTTCATAGTATTTAAGGTAAATATCTTATTCGTGCAGCTGAAGATATATCTATGTACTTATTAAATGTGTAATTAACCTATCTTATAAAATGTGTAATTAACTTTAATAATAGAAATAGCTAATATCTTCATGCTTTATTTACTCAAATTCATTTATTTTGACCTAAATAGTCAGAATGAAGTCTAGGAAGAATGATTATTCAAAAAGTAAAGGTGTAAAACTTTATACTATTAGATGCCTGTTTCATTCACCAGAAAACATCTTACTAATTCTATTTAAGGTTTAATACTTCTAAATTTAGAAATAATTATAATAATCTGTATCATATGATTTTCCTAGATCACAAAAAACAGTGGTCATAAATCTGAAAGGAAAGGGAAGATTGCTAGAGGAAAGTGTATAAGCCAAGAAGAAAAATGATAGCTAAATCTTCTGAAAAGAGCAAAACCCAAATCATACCCCAAAGATAGCACTAAATTATGGGATAAAATCTAAGCAGTAATTTAAAACTAAAAGAGTATTACTAAATTTCTTTGTAAGATAGAACATACCCCCCCCTTTCATTTTTTTTTTTTGTTTGTTTTGCTTTTTGTGTTTGTTTTTTTGGAGACAGAGCCTCAAGCTGTCACCCTGGGTAGAGTGCCGTGGCATCACAGCTCACAGCAACCTCCAACTCCTGGGCTCAAGTGAGTCTCTTGCCTCCGCCTCCCAAGTAGCTGGGACTATAGACGCCTGCCACAATGCCCAGCTATTTTTTGGTTGCAGCCGTCATTGTTGTTTGGCAGGCCTGGGCTGGATTTGAACCCGCAAACTCAGGTGTATGTGGCTGGTGCTTTAGCCGCTTGAGCCACAGGCGCGAGCCATACCCCCCCTTTCAAATGTTATAAATGGTGATGAGATACTCAGACCAATATACAACTCATCCATGGTATCTCAATATTATTACAGTATCTAAACATCACTTAGATCAGTGTTATAAGAAATAACTATTTCTCTATTGTCATGGAAAGAAATAACTATTTCTCTATCGTCACACCCTTGCTACTGAGAGTAAGCCTCCTTTGTCTGCTTAAACTCGTAGTAACAAGCAAGTAGAGACCAAGTTTCCAAAAGTCAAACGCTGAGGAGCACCAGTTACGTACAGAACCTAACATAACCTCGTGAACATCGTAAGAGGTGTCAAAATTTTTTAAATGGGAGAAACAAGAGTGAGATATATAAAATGCTTCCACTTTTTCCCTTTCTGTCTTTTCTCCCTTTCCCTTTTCCAGTCTCCCTTTTTCCTTTTATCTGAAGGCTCCCATAAGGTTAGAGAAGTCCTCACAAGAACCCAAGGAAAAAAAACACTTCTTTTTAAGTGATTTTACAAATCAATTGTGCAAAGAGAGAAAACTTATTAACAATATGTCTGATATAATTAAGAAATCAGAAAAAGAATATTCAATTTTAGAAAGATCTATAATCATGCTTTTGGCTACTGAAGTTTCAACTAAAACCTTTTTAACTGCAAAGCTCATTTACACGTTATATTAAATAACTATGAAGCAGAACGATAAACAGTATAATCATAAGTATACACACACACATATATATGTCTGAAAGAAATTCTGCACAGGAAAAAAGACTCTAAGGAATAAAAAATTTAATAATATGTCTTTGGACATTACTAATGTATTTCCAAGTATTTTCTGAGTATAACAGCACACGAACAAATCACAAAATCTGGGGAACATATATGAGAAAAAATAAATTACTTCATCTCCTAGACATAAGAATTTTTTGCAGCAGTTTTGCGTGCAGGTGTTCATATACACATGGCTTATCTATACTTTAAAGTCTTGGTTTATTTTTTCCACTTAATTTTTTCCATTAAATTGTGACCATTTTGCTGTGCCACAATGTCTGTGAAATACCTAAAGCTACCCAATATCCCATTAAATGAACGTATGATAATTTAACAATTCCCGTACTATGGTGTATAGTAGGTTGTGCCAAGTTTTCACTTTTACAAATACTGTTCTGGTTAATGCTCTAGTACAAGATCTTTAATGTATGATTGGCTATTCTTTAGGATATCTTACTAAACATGACATTAACTTTACAAAAGTAAATGACCATTTTTAAGGCTTCTGACACATATTACTAAGTTATTTTTCAGAATGGCTATAAAAATTTCCAATTCTATTGACAGCATACAATTTGCCCACTTAATTCTTAATCTTTTGGTTTTGATATAAGGGATTTTTTTTTTTTTATTAAGTCATGGCTGTGTACATTAGTGCAATCATGGGGTATAATGTGCAGGTTTCATATACAAGCTGAAATGTTTTCATCAAACTGTTTAACATAGCCTTCATAGCATTTTCTTAGTTATTGTGTTAAGACTTTTATATTCTGCATTTGGTAAGTTTCACCTATACCCTTCTAAGATGCACCCTAGGTGTGGTCCCACAAATTACCCTACCTCCCTCCATACATAAGGGATTTATATATTAAAGATTTCCCATTGAGATTATACCCGTTGTCTTGCTCACTTAAGTTATTATCACCACAAAAAAACCCCACTAAATTATTATTATTATTCTTATTTATTTATTTTTTTTTTGAGACAGAGCCTCAAGCTGTCACCCTGGATAGGGTGCCATGGCATAACAGCTCACAGCAACCTCCAATTCTTGGGCTCAAGCGAGTCTCCTGCCTCTGTCTCCCAAGTAGCTGGGACTACAGGTGCCCGCCACAATGCCCGGCCATTGTTTGGTTGCAGCCACCATTGTTGTTTGGCGGGCCCGGGCTGGATTCGAACCCGCCACCTCAGGTGTACGTGGCTGGCGCCTTAGCCCGCTGAGCCACAGGTGCCGAGCCTATTATTCTTATTTTTAGAGACAGAGTATCACTTTGTCGCCCTCAGTAGAGTGCCGTGGTGTCACAGTTCACAGCAACCTCCAGCTCTTGGGCTTAGGTGATTCTCTTGCCTCAGCCTCCCGAGTAGCTGGGACTACAGGCACCACAACACCCAGCTATTTTTTGTTGCAGTTTGGCTGGGGCCAGGTATTTTAAGGTTAGCTTAAATCATAAGCATTAATTTGTGTTCATGTTTGCAACTGGAAAAGAAAAAGAAAAGGGCCAGTGATTATACAACAGATCTTGTATTTATAAATTAACTTAAGTTACTTACCACAAGGACAGTTCTACAGAAGAAAACGGCAAATGAAGCAATTCCCAAGAAGGCAGTGATAAGTACAGGTTTCCATGGCAGTCCATAAAAATCAGGCCCAGGCTGAACATCATCAGTCAATGAAGCAACTAACTGAAATGGACATATTAGAAATAATGAGAAACCTGAAAGGAATTTAACAATAAATCAGTCACAAAGAATTATCCATACAAATTCTAAACCAACTTCTATCAAATAATTACTCCCTCAAAAATCTTCTAGTATCTCCCACTGCTTCAAGAAAGACATTGGGACTCTCACATTTCTTGTTTGGCTTGTAGTGTTCTTTTTGTTTGTTTGTTTTTGCAGTTTTTGGCCGGGGCGGGGTTTGAACCTGTCACCTCTGGTATATGGAGCTGGCGCCCTACTCCTTGGCCGCCCTGGCTTATAGTGTTTTTAAGTATTATGATTCTAAATGTCTCTAAGTTGAGGATATAATTCCAGTTTGCAACAAGCCCTGCCACATCACACTGTCTAAAACATGGTTAGAATCCCTCTGAATTATACTTTTCTCTTGGATAAACTGATTATTTTTAAAAACCATCTAAGACAAAAAAATGTAAATATACACATAATCAACCTTTATGGCTGCAAATAAAACCAATATGATAAAAATAAATAACACAAATGATGTTGTATTCCTCTAAGTTCTAAATCTTAAATCCATTCTACTTTTACATAAACAAAGAACAAATGCTAAGTTCAGGAAGTACCTGATAACTGGTCTAGATTAACTACTCTGAATTTAACTATCTTTTATAAAACTCAAAGCCTTAATTCTAAGTATTTTCTCGAAGACTGCATTAAACAACCGCCAGTTCTACTTGCCCAGTGCACGTACACCATCGTAGGGGCCCCACCCCCCAAGAGAGCGGGGGTTATGGGAAAAGACCTGCAGGCCTGCTTCCATCCTGACTACAAACCAAAATATTACAAAGTGCCTGCCACTATGTCAGTGCTCAACAATAAAACGAACAAGTGATGAAACCTTCTCAAACACACACTCATTCCCTGTGCTTCCTTAAACCGCACAGAGACGTCCTGCCTGCCTCAGGCCTCACACATTCCATTTCCCCTTTGTACCGTCAGCGAACCCACTCTGCTCAGAACTCATCCACCCGCCTGCTACAGCCGGGGTCCCTCCCTGGAAATAGGGACCGTCACCTCCAGCAGCTTGGCTATGAAAGCTGCATAGAGAACGGACAGGGGTCCCAGAAGCTCCGGGTCCCCCGGGGCAGCGGTGATAGAAGGCACTGTGGCAGGTACTGAGTCCATTGTTAGGGACAGCTGAGTGGGGAGGCGACGCTTCCCTGCGGAATGGCACTGGACACTGCTGACAGTCGCCGTTTCCTCTTCGGGAAAGAACCCAGCTGAAAATACGGATTGCGGTAGTGAACTTCGCCTTCCCCGGCTACTCTCTTTCCGCCCTTCGCCGCCTATAAAACACGTCATCAGATAACGCCCCGGGGCGGACATCAACGTGCCGACGCAGGCCGAGCCCACGAGGGCGGGGCCCACAGTGAATAGAGCCTAGCGGAAGTATCAAAGTAAAAGCGGAACGCCGCCAGGGGAGAACTGCCAATTAAAAGGAGGACCACAGTGACCAAGCGAGGGAGCTACCAGCGCATGCCTGCCCAGAGCTGCACCCTCGCGTCACTGCGTGCTGAGACACCAGGCACCTGCCCTACAAGTCCAGGCAGGAAAGGAGGACACAGCTCCCGCTCCCCTCTGAAGGACCAGGGCGCAGGCTGGGCTGCCGCCTCCTGGGCGAACCCTTCCAACCTGTCCACTTCAGTTCACTGCTTACTCTTCCGCTTTCTGAACTCCGGTTACTCGAGTTGTCTCCCGTTCTTCCTGACAACTCTATTTAAAGGCCTTAGGCCTTTAAACGGAACCCCTATGCCAAGGGGCTGTGTGTTCTGACACATTTTTAATGTTTTTTAATTTTTTTTTTTAAGAAACATGGGTCTCTGGCTCGGCGCCTGTGGCTCAACGGGCTAAGGCTCCAGCCATGTATAACTGTGCTGGCGGGTTCGAATCCAGCCCGGGTCCGCCAAACAACAATGACGGTTGCAACCAAAAAATGGCCGGGCGTTGTGGCGGGCGCCTGTAGTCCTAGCTACTTGGGAGGCGGAGGCAGGAGACTCGCTTGAGCCCAGGAATTGGGGATTGCTGTGAGCTGCGATGCCACGGAACTCTATCCAGGGTGACAGCTTGAGGCTCTGTCTCAAAAAAAAAAAAACAACAAAGAAACATGGGTCTCTCCATGTTGCCCAGGCTGGACTCCTGGGTTCAAGTGATCCTCCCAAGTAGCTGGGATTGTGAGTACTGGACCACATTTTAAGGTTGCATGACTCAATGACTCATGGAGAGAAAAGAAGGCAGTCTCTGTGATATCAATAAAGTGCTGGCCCGAGAACACAGACTGACCACAGGACAGAATAGAAAATCCAGAAATAGACCTAACTGCATCGGAAATTTGGGATACAATCAGCTGGGGAAAAAGACTTTTTTAGGAAGTCGTCGTGGCATATCTAGATCACCATATGGAAAAGTTGGGTCTTTTTCTCATTGTTCACTAGTTTAAATTCCCAGTATATCAGAAACCTGAATGTAAAAAGTGAAAAGAAACAAGTACCAGAAAAATTTAGGTAAATTTTTCCATGTATGATGTGTGGGCAAGACCTTGCAAATTGTGTTATGTAATTTATGTATTATACATTTTGGGGGCACCTGCCTACAAAAATTGCAAAGTTAAGAAATGACAATCTGAGAAAAAATATTTGTAACATATTACAAAGGAATAATATTCCTAAAATATAGAGCTTTACAAATAAGATAAAAATGGTCAGCAAATAGGCTGAAGAAATGAACAGATCTCAGGAAAAGAAGTGCAAGTAGCTTGACCTCACTTACAATGAAAGAACTACCAATTGAGCCTACAATGAGATATAATTTTTTCACTTATTTTGGCAAGATCCAAACATTTGACAACATACTCTTGCTGAGAGAATGTAGGGAAAGAAGCACTCTCATACATTCCTGATTATTATACAGGATATTATATTATTATAAAGGATACAACCCCTATGAATGAGAATTTGGCAATCTCTCCCAAAATAATTTGTATGCCTACTGACTCAACAATCCTATTTTGAAAAGATCTATCTCAAAGATACTAGGGATACAATAACAAATGCTGAAAAGATACATGCACAAACCTATATTATTCCTTTGTTATTCATAATAACAAAGGACTGAAAACAAAATGTCCATCAACAAAAGAGATGTTGAATAAACCAAAGTGCTATGAAGCTATAAAAAAGAGTAATTTTCTATACTGCCAGGGGATAGTTCTGAACACATTTTTTGAAAACAAGATGTAAAATATTTGTAGAGCACTACTTTTATCTAAGAAAGTGAGGAAAGATAAATTTTTTATACCTTTGAGGTAAAACTGACACTGAGTAAATGACATGAATTTTTAAAGTCATTAACATTTACCATTTGGTAAGTTTTGCTATATGAATACACCTGTGAAACCATCAGCACATAGTGAACATATCCTTCACCTCCAAAAGGCTCTTCTCATCTTCTTGGCAATCCCATCTCTTATACTTTTTCACCCCTTCCTGCCCCCTAAACAGAATTTCTGTCATAAATAATACTTTGCATTTCCTAAAATTCTATGTATAATAGAATGATAGTATAATGTACAATATATTCTATTATCTCTGGCTTCTCTCCGTCAGTGTAATTTGAGATCCATCCACATTGCTGCGTATATCTGTAATAAATAGCTCATTTGTATTGCTGATGAGTATTTCATTGTGAGGAATGTACCATCATGAGTTAATCTGTCACCTATTGATGGGCATTTGAAGTTTTTCCCCCTGTTTTTGGCTTTTATTTTTAAAAAGCTGCAAAGAATACTGATACAGAAGTCCTATGTATGTTTACTTTCTCTTGGGTAAATGCTTAGGAGAGGAATGACTGGATTGGTATGACAGGTGTAAGAAACTGACAAACCATTTTCCAAAGTAGTTATACTACTTCACATCCCCACCAGCAAATACCTCCAGTTCCTCCACATCTTCTCCCACACTGGGAATAATCAACCTTTTTAATTTTAGCCATTCTAATAAGTATGTAGTGGTAACTCACTGCAGTTTAAATTTGCATTTCTCTGAAAACTAATGAACATGTTTTAATGTGTCTGTATATCTTCTTTGATGAAGTGTTATTTTACTGGGTTATGTTTTCTTTAATGGGTCTTGAGAATTTTTTATATATTCTGGATATAAATCCTTTATCAGATAGATGCTTTGCAGTGATTCTTTCCCAGTCTGTGGCTTGTATTTTTCATTCACTTAACAGTGTATTTTGATGAGAAGTTTTTTTGATTAAGTCTACATTATCAAATTTCTCTTTTGTGAATCTCTCTTCTTAGATTTGTGTCCAATCTAAAAAATCTTTACGTAACCTGAGTTCAACAAAAATTATGTCTCATTTTTCTTCTAGAAGTTGTATAGCTTTAGGTTTTACTCTTAGGTTTATTTCAATGTTTTGCACATAAACAACTAGTTGTTTCAGTACCATTTCTTGAAACTTTCCTTTCTCTACTTAAATTGTCTTTTCACGTTTGTCAGAAGTTTGTTGTCACATATGTGTGGACCTATTTCTGGGTTTTCTATTTTATTCCTATGGTCTATTCATCTGCTGTCCTAACTACTGTAGCTTTATTGTCAGCCTTGAAATTAGGTAATGCATAAGCTATTCTAGATCCTTGCATTTTGCATATGAGTTATACATTCACTACATCATTTTCTACACACACACACACACACACAAAATTACTGGAATTTTGACTATGGTTATCCCAACTCCAGTGATCAAATTGGGGAGCTTAACAATATCCTTAGTTTTCTAACTCATAAATACAATGTATGCCTCCATATATTTAGGTCCTCTTTAATTTCCATCAGCAATCTTTTGTAGTTTTGCTGTTTTATACATTTGCCAGATTTATCCTTGTTAATATATTTTTTGATACTCTTGTACATAGCATTTTTTAAATTTCAATTTCCAACTGTTCATCGCTAGTATTATTATACAGAAATATATGCTTTTAGATGCAAATCTTTATCTAGCAACTTTCTTGAACATACTAGTTCTAGTAGCTTTTTTGTAGATCCCACCAGATTTTTTGTGTAGAC
The DNA here is from genome assembly GCA_963574655.1 of Perodicticus potto. Taxonomy (NCBI): domain Eukaryota; kingdom Metazoa; phylum Chordata; class Mammalia; order Primates; family Lorisidae; genus Perodicticus; species Perodicticus potto. Next base: position 12,270 of record CAUYRH010033909.1, on the reverse strand, counting down.
ATTCACGTTATCTGCAAGTAAAGACAATTTTCCTTCTTCCTTCTGGATGCATTTTATCTTTTTTTCCTGCCTTAGTACATTGGCGACTGCCTTACTGCACTCCAGTACAAAGGTGAATAGATGTGGTCAAAGTAGACATCCTTGTTTTGCTTCTGATCTTGGGGAAACACATTCAGTCATTCACCATTAATTATGATGTTAGTTCTGAGTTTTTCATAGAGTTTATTTCCATGAAATAAGTTACTTTTTGTTCCTCATTTGTGTATTGGTTGGGTTTTTTTACATCACTAACGTTGAATTTCTTTCAAGTGTTTTTTTCTGTGTCTATTGAACTAAACATTTCAGTTCTCTTTTTTACGTTTGTCAATATGGTGAATTACATTAGTTTATTTTCAAATGTTAAATGAATCTTGCATCGTTAGGATAAAAGCTATTTAGTCATGGTATATTTTCCTTTTTATATTATACATTTCTGAATATTGAGGGATTTTCCAGATTTTTCCATTATATGATTCTCTGATCATATACTATGATCAGAGAATATACTTTGTATGATTTGAATCCTTTTATATTTATTAAGACTTTTTTTTTTTTTTTAAGAGACAGAGTTCACAGCAACCTCAAATTCCTGGGCTCAAGTCATTCTCTTGCCTCAGCCTCCCAAGTATCTGGTACTACAGGTGCCCACCACGATGCCTGGCTATTTTTTGTTGCAGCTGTCGTTGTTGTTTAGCTGGCCCAGGGCAGGTTTGAACCTGCCAGTCTCACTGTATGTGGCTGGTGCTGTAACCCCTGGCTATAGGCGCCGAGCCTCTTAAGACTTGTTTAATGGCCTACAACATTGTTTATCTTGGTAAATGTTCCATGTGCACTAAAAAGAGTATAAAGTTTGCTTTTCTTGGATGGAATGTTCTATTAACATTAATAAAGTCAAGTTGGTTGATGATTTTCATACTTTCTAGATCTTTACTAATTTTTTATTTGTTCTGTTATTGAGAGAAGGTACTGAAATCTCCAGTAATTGTAAATTTATCTATTTTTCCATACAGTTCTATGACTTTTCTTTCCTTCCTTTTTTTGACAAGGTCTTGCTCTCTTGCCTGGGTTAGAGTACAGTGGAATTACAGCTCACTGCAACCTCAAATTCCCGGCCTTCTCAATCTCTTGGATAACTGGAGTACATATGCATACCACAATGCCCAGCTAATTTTTTTTTTTTTTTTTGAGACAAAGTCTCACTTTGTCACCCGGACTAGAGTACCATGATCTCAGCCTAGCTCACAGAAATCTCAAAGTCCTGGGCTCAACCAAACCTCCTGCTTCAGCCTCCCAAGTAGCTGGGACTATAGACACATCCACCCCACCCAGCTAATTTTTCTATTTTTAGTAGAGATAGGGGTCTCTTTTTGCTCAGGCTGGTCTCAAACTCCTGAGCTCAAGTGATCTTCCATCTCTGGCCTCCCAGAGTACTAGGATAACATGTATAAACTATAGTGCCTGGCCATTCTACCACTTTTTGCTTTTTGAGGTGTATTATGAGGCAAAAATAATTAGGATTTTTATATCCTTGGCTATCTGGTTATCCCTGGTTATATACTTTGCTCTGGAATCTTCTTTGGTTTAATATTGTCACTGTGGCTTTCACTTGACCAGTATTAACACAAGATATCTTTTTCAATGTTTTTAGTTTTAACCTTTTTGTGCCTTTTTATTTGAAGATATCTAGTTGAGTTTTGCTTCTTTCTTCTCCTTTTAATTGGGGTTATTTCCAGTTTCTGTGATTATTGAGATGGTTAAGTTGAAAATAAGCAGCAGCATCTTTTTTTAAATTTGTTATTTGTTCTTTTTTTCCTCTTATTCTGCTTTCTATTGGATCAATGAATCTTTTTAATGACTAACGTATCTCCTTTGTTGGCTTATCAGATGTAAAGTTTTGATCTCTAGAAGTCTGATCTGAGTCTTTTTTAAAGTATCTTTTATGTGTCTACTATTTGTTATTCTAGTGGTTACTCCAGGGCTTATAGTATGTCTTTAACTTCAAAATCACAGTCTGCCTTCAAATGACACTATACTATTTCATGTATATAACAGGAACTTTGTAATAGTTACCACCATCTCTCCCTCCTCTCACCTGCACACTACTGTCATACATTTTACTTTTACCTGTATTCTAAGCCCCATACTACATTGATATTTGTCTTTAAACACTTAACTTTTATAGATATTTAAATAATAAAAAGTGTATATATATTTACCCACATGGTTATAATCTGGCATTTTTCACTTGTATGGCTCCACTAACATTTATTGTCATTTTCTTTATGCCTAAAGGACTTCTTTTAACATTTCTTAGGGTGCAAGTACACTGGTAAATTCTTTCAGCTTTTGTATGCTGGAAAAATCTTCATGGCATCTTCTGTTCTGAAATATATTTTGCAGGTCAATAATTTTGCTCCTCAGGTACAGTAAAGGTGCTAGTCCACTGCATTCTCTCATGCCTTGTTACTGACAAGAAATACAATGTCACCCTTACTTCAGTTCCTCTCTACATAAAGTTACTTTCTTCTGTGTTTGCTTTTAAGAGTGTTCTTTATCACTCATTTTGAGCAATTTGATTCTTAAATATCTTGGTGTCGTTTTCTTCTTGTGCTTGGTCTTCACTGAGCTTCTGGGATTGACAGGTTTATGGCTTTCATAGATTTTGGAAAAATTTCAACCACTATTTCCTCAAGTATTTTTCTGAATTCCCTTTCTCCAATGATTAGGTTGCTTGAAAGTATCCCACAACTCACTGACACTGTGTTCATATTTCTTGAAGTCTTTTCCCCTTCTGTGTTTCACTGTGCATAGCTTCTATTGCTGCATCTTCCAGTTTCCTAATTTTTTCATCTACAGTGTCTAATCTGGCATGGTAGTCCCATCCATCCAGTACATTTATCATTTCAGGAACTGTGTAGTTTTCATCTTTAGAGGTTTGATTTGGGTCTTTTTAAAAATATCTTTAATATCTCTACTTAACTTCTTTAGCATCTGAAATATAATAATAATAATAATTGTTTTAATGCCCCCACCTAATTCTGACATCTCTGGCAATTCATGTTTGGCTTTGATTGGTTAATTTTTCTTGTCATTTAGGTTGTATTTTCTTGCCTCCTTGTATGTCCAATAATCTTCAATTGGATATCACGCATTACAAACAAATATTCTTAAGCTTTGTTCCGGGATTCAGTTAAGTAACTTGGAAACAGCAGATTCTTCTGAGTCTTAAGATTTGTTAGGCAAGAGATTAGCAGCATTTAGCCTGAAACAAGACCCCTCCAAGTACTCTATCCAATCCGCCTGTGGTTTTGAGGTTTTCTCGGCACTATTCCAGGCCCTGTGCCAGGAACCATTCCCTCTAATCACTTAAATGTTTGGTTGTGTCACACTCACATGCTGATCAGTATCCTGTCTCTCCCTGTAACTGTCTCCTCTTGCTAGTCCCCTGTGACCTCTCCCCAGCGGGGTCTCCCTGGACTATCAGCACCATCTCCTCAACTCACTGGACTCCACTCAGGTTTCCCCTTTCTGGGTCACGACCTGGGTACTCCTAATGCAATAGGTTGGCACAAGTATAGAGCTCATGGCAAATGTTCCTCATCTTTCAGGAATTAATGTCCTTTGTTGCCTTGAAAATGTTGTTTCATTTATTTTGTCTGGTTTTTTTCTTTTTAGTTGTTTCAGTTCGAAGGGTTAAGCCGATACGTATAAAGCTATCATGGCTGTATGTGAAAATCATTTTTTTTTAATGGTAAAATAGATAATGAAATAAATTTTTTAAATTACCTATGGAGGAAGGTAATAACAGCAGGGATGAAACTGAGACAAAAGCTAGAGTTCTCTGAATAGACCCTGTTTTATTAATTGACTTTGGTTCTTATAAATAACAAAATGAAATAAAACAAAAATTTTTTAAAGCAATTCCTAAAAACTGAAAGCAAAAATATAATAATTAAACTAACTGTATGTCAAGTTGTTGGCAGGACCATACAAAGGAAGTACTTCAAACTCATGCTAGCTTAAAGACAAAAGAACTATAAAATGTTCTTTAAATATTTCAATAACATACTGTTGGTGATAGTGCTGAATTTGTATTTTAATATTATTGTATGAATATTTTAAAATAAGGTAAATGATTATGTTGCTGTCACTGAAAGTTGGGTTTTCCAGCAATGAAGACAGAAGATACAAATGTAAGATAAATAAATGAAGTAAAAATCTCTATGGCTTCCTAAATTTTGATTAGAAGTATCCATATGACATTATGATGAATACCTGCACTGAAAAACCCCACAGATTTCCTAACTTTGATCTCTGAAAAGTCCTAGAAATGACGGCCAAGTCAAAAGCAATAAGCAATCACAGCACCTAGAATGTAAATTTTAAATACCATTTGCCAATAAAAGGAACAAGGGTTCTTTAGAGAAACAGTTCCTTCTAGATCTGGACAGAAAATGTACAAGATGAATTTGGAACATTCTGTCATACTAGAAAGCAATAATAGTGGCAATGACCACGAGCTAGTGTCAGAGGGCCCAGGAGACAAGCTGAAGAGGCCCCTGTGAGCCAAAAATGGGAGAAACTGATCATCAATAAGAATGCTTACTATTCTCCACTGGATTGAAATACTGTGTACCAACCATTTTTAAAATCATAATGATTCTTAGAACAGTGACAAAAAAACCCTCCTTTAAACATTATTGGATGATGCTAGGAATAATGACTTGTTAAACTCATTATTTTGTAAACTGTTTAAATGAAGATAAAGAGTCAAATATTTATCCTGCCCTAGCTATACAAACCAAGTTTCAGGGTAAAGAAGAGTTGATCATGAGTTTCTCTTTGCAGAAGTATCCCACCCTTTAATTGAAGAAGGAACACCATTATCAGAGTATCATTGTTTTATAACCCATAATACATTAACAGATCTAGTCAATATTACTAATAACTAGTAATATTTAAAAAAAAGAGGGACATTGAGATGTTAAATGCCTCCTAATGGAAGTATACAACATCTCCTATTAAGTATTCTTGTCGAATAAAATTGAATTTGAATTTTGACTAAGGATACAACTACCAATTCCCAGGAAATATGAAGAACCAGAGAAAATATGCATTACTAGGAATATGTAGTTAGTAAAATCTAGACCATGATATACCCCAGACGCAAAGCAGAACTGTTTCTTCAATGAATACACTGCAACAACAACAAAAGATACAATAACTGGTATGAGATTTCCCCTCCCATTAAAAGCAACTAGAAAACTAGACAAAATATAGTTGTCTAGTAAGTGACACAAGGAAAACAAGGGAGAGAGCCCCACAACCACCCAGCTTTCTACCTGGAGGTACTTTCTTGACCTCAGTGCAAGGAAGGGGAACACAGGCAGAGTACACCAGTCTTGCCGAGAAAGCAAAGATCAGAGTTTGGGGATACTAAGGTACCTGAAATAAGATGTATGCTATAAATGAAGAGAGTTACAGAAATCTTCAAGATGGACTCCTTAAGCCTTGGCAGAATTCTAAACATCAAGTGTAGGGTAAGATTCTGTGAGGATGAGCAAAGAACAACTAAAGGAAAAAAGAAGTGAAGCGAAACAATTCTCAGAGTTTTCACAGGGCTGGGAAACATTTGTATTCCAGCCAGTCAAAGTAAAAAGACACACCAAAAAAGTATGGGCAAAAAGCACATAGAAAAGTGCTCTGTATCATTAATTATCAGAAAATACAATTAAGACCACAAAAACATACCCATCAGAACGGCTAAAACTTAAGACTGATAATACCAATATGTTACAACATTTGAACTTTAACAGATCCTGATGGAAAAAGAACAATTTTTCAAAGAAAAGTGGTTATACAATATTATGATTGTATTTAGTGCCACTTAACTATATACTTAAAAATGGTTAAGATGGTAAATTTTATGTTATGTGTATTTTACCACCATAACAACAACTGAAGAGAAACAGGAAGAGAGGGGATTTTGGTTGTGCCAAATAGTGAGTGACAGTAGCAATTATTATATTGGGTGATGGGGGCCACAGGTTCTTTGCTTTGGTATATGAGAAATTTTCCATGGTAAAAACTAACACATAACTTCAAATATTTAAAGTATTACTACATAAAAGGGAAATTAGACTCTATAGAAAAAATAATGTGGGGGGAAATTTGGAGTTAATATAAGAATGAACTAGCCAAGGGAGAAGGGGCACCCTTGTAAGGTAGGTAGTTTACACTAGGAATTGTTGATACAAAGGCTGTAGCTGTCAGAGCTGCAGTGGAGGAGATTAGTGCCATTAGTGGTAAGTTGGACTAGGAGGCTTCTACAGTCTCTTCCAACCCTCAGGATTCTACTGACTATCCACCAACCATTAATCTATGAATCTCACCTCTGGTGCAGTTGTCCCATTAAAGTTAGTACTTCATTACTCCTGAGCTGTATCAAATAATTATCTATTCAACTTATCTGACACTTCACATAAACTATTTCATATATTCTCCATTTTCCTGCAACTTTTAATATATTTGATAAGCCCTTTTCTTAAAGCCCTTTAAAAAATCAGAATTATGCTTTATGCCTCTTGGGTTCTTTCATTCCTATCACAATGTCCTGTACATACCTGGGTATCAGAATGCTTTCCTGAAAATCCCTTTCAAGTCTGTAATACAGCACCCTTCTATCTTGCTATCCATGTCTGTGTCTTCCCCCATTGTGCCCCAATCACAGAGCATATCCTATACCACACCTGTGTGCCTTACCCAGGCCTAGAAATGGGGTAGGTGAGTATCTAGAAATACGGTAAATAAAGAGTTTCTTCCACATCTGGGGCTGTTAATTTTTTCGAGTGATGATGATTCATTCTGATAATCAAATTCTGAATTCTGAGAGTGCCGTAATTATGGAAAATTTCACTACATCTTCACCCAGGTGGCTGTCACCACCACAACCATAGGGAAAACTGAAAAAATGGTTTGGCTTTCCTACCTATCTTTCCTATCCTGGTGGCCCTGCTCCTGAATTCCCCAGATGTTCAATGTCTTTACGTGCCTCTGACCACCCAAATGAGAACTAGGCAGAGGACGAGACACTACAAAATGCCAGCTGCTACATCAGACTTCACATCATCAGGTCATTTAATTCTGACAACCTAAGTAGGAATTGTCTACATTTTTCAGATGAGAAAACTGAGGTTTAGTTTAGTAACATACTAGATTTCTACATGAGGGCTTTGGGATTTAAAACCACACCATCCTGGCTCAAAACCCACGCATTTTACAGAACAACAACAAAAACAAACTCTCTTTCCTCTACAAGTCCTGAAATAAACAGAACCTAGAAAAAACTACTTTTGTTGAGGAGGACACTTTCTCCATAGCTCTTAAAGGCAATTTGGGCTTTTCCCCCTACGCGGCCTAAGGTGATCTGTGAAAATGGTTCGCTATTCACTTGACCCAGAAAACCCCACAAAGTCATGCAAGTCAAGAGGCTCAAATCTTCGTGTTCACTTTAAGAATACACGTGAAACTGCCCAGGCCATCAAGAGTATGCATATACAAAAAGCCACCAAGTATCTGAAGGATGTCACCTTAAAGAAACATACCATTCCGATGTTACAATGGAGGAGTTGGTAGGTGTGCCCAGGCCAAACAGTGGGGCTGGACACAGGGTCGGTGGCCCAAAGAGTGCTGAATTTTTGCTGCATATGCTTAAAAATGCAGAGAGTAATGCTGAACTTAAGGGTTTAGATATAGATTCTCTGGTCATTGAGCATATCCAAGTGAACAAAGCACCCAAGATGCGCCGCCGAACTTACAGAGCTCATGGTCGCATTAACCCATACATGAGCTCCCCCTGTCACATTGAGATGATCCTTACCGAAAAGGAACAGATTGTTCCCAAATCAGAAGAAGAGGTAGCACAGAAGAAAAAGATATCCCAGAAGAAACTGAAGAAACAAAAACATATGGCACGGGAATAAATGCAACATAAAATAAATGCAAATAACAGTTAAAAAAAAAAAAAAGGCAATTTGGGCTCCAACATCTGAAAGTTTGTTTACTTACTCATTCCTATAATGTACCCTCCCTTCCAAAAAAAAAAAAAAAAAATCCAATTTCAAAAAGTATCACAAGGGGGAGCTAAGTCCTAAAAAAGAAAAAAAAAAAAAAAAAAAAAAACTTAGATAAGCTTCCAGGTGAATCAAATATCTCATTTGGATCATGACTCTTCAGAAAGATCTGAATAAATACCCCGCCGTAAGTGACTCCTTCCAAGAAACAGATCTGACCACTACCTTTCCCACATAAAACCTTCCAAGGATCTCCACTGTTAACTGTCTGACACCGTTTATTATGCACAACTTCCCTTCTGACTTGCCCCTGCCCCCCTCCAACAGACGGTCCACACTGTGACCACAGCAAAAAGTCCCCTTCCCCGGCTTCCGCTTACCCTTCCTGCACAGCTCTGTTTCTCTGACCGTGGTATTGCTTCTGTCTGACTGCATGCTGCTCCTTACACCCATCCCCTCTGTCCCCTCCCTTGCCCTTCTATTCAACAACAAACTATACTGTAAGGTCCCACCGGTCCTCCAACTCTGTTAGACCATGTCTCATCTGACTTCCGGCCTTTCCTATCATCCTCCCACCACGACGAACCACCATATGCCACATACTGTTCTACCATGGGGTGATCATATTATGTCAAGTGAATAACTTTATCTCACAACTAGACTGAAAGGTCCCTGAGAGGAAGAACTGTGCTTTCCAGGTCTGCACATGTCCAGCCCTGGCTGCAGCAAATCCTCCTCGTATGCTGAGCTGAGAACCCACTTAAAAGTCATACATCCCTGTGGCTCCTTTCAGGGGCTACCTTCAAAGGATAAGGAGCCAGTTCCACAAAAACATTTTGAGTTCTTCACCTCATGTTCAAAATCAACTTAAAAACTATAATAATCAACCTGCTAGCTGAAGAAACTATGTGTCAAACTTACCGACTTAGTTAAATAAAACAGGAATGAATATATTAAAAAGACTGCATTTTCCAGCGGTGTAACATTTGCTGCCTCTTCAGCATCTATCTCTAGGTGCTTTTTTGCATCAACGGCATTGGCAGGAGTGCCTTCTGTCGTAATCAGCCCTAAAATTGATTAGATGAGGAGGAAAATAAATATTTTATGCTTTAGAATAAGAATTCATTTTAAATATTTATCAAATATCCACTTGCCCCTGTGCCTGGAATACGTGGCTGTAAAACAACTGAGAAAAAAATTTAGAACACCAATTAGAGCCAACATACCCTTCAATTATAAAATGGACTCATCTCCAACCTACTCGACCCTCACCCATCTCCTCCAGCACCTCCTTAGTGATGTAACCACTATCACAACCTCACAACCACATTTGCTCATGGGAATTGAGAAAAACAGAATTTTATGCCTTCTCCATATAGGAGGTCACATCCAACAAACACGTAGCTGGTGCTGAAGCAGTTCTGTGTCAGAGACTTCAGAAAAACAGCAAGTGAGAAAGAGCGAGCATCAGTCCGCAGACCTGCAGGGGGAATGCACCAAGGTTTCACTCGCACAGCAGCCAGCACCTGGCAGGTGTACGGTAATTGTTTACAGATTAGATGAGTCACAGGAGCATAAAAGAGAACGTGGTAAATGCCAAGAGGGACTAAAAGGAATTGCTTATGGGGTAGGCAACTGGTTCTGTCAAGGAGGCCAGATTCCAGTTACACCTGAAAGGATTTCCACACGCCAGGGTGGTCAGGATTTCTATGTGAGTCGTAGGAGTCTGAGGCATGTTTTGCGAACAGCCAGGAGTCTAACATGCAATTAGAAACTAGTTGCCGCTAAGTTCTGTCCTAACTCTAAGATTCCATTCACTATGTGAATCCAACTTCTAGTAAAGTTTCCCCATTTATGTCAGGATCTCAGTCCCTGAGATGCATTAAGGGACATTTGGGAAGATTTGACTATAGACGTCATAAAGGTCATTTTGTAGTGTAACTTAAAAGATAGGACAAAAAACTGTCTGTTAATTCTGTAAGCAGAATTTTCCCTAACTTTGAAAATTACTGAGCAATAGGGTAACAAGTGTGTATGATGCATGACTCATATTCAACAGGCAGAATCTTTTTGAGTGAAAGGAGTTTAGAAGTATATATATTCATCATACATGAAGGCAGTGTCCTCTGGGACATGGGAGACACTGTCCTCTGGGAATGTCTCAAGAATTGGCAGAATTCTTCTCCATACCGAGACTTCTCCTACCCTCTGTGTGTTTGTTTTGGGGGAACCTGTCAGTGCAGCGCTGCCAAGCCCTGCAGCGTCACATAATCATGCTCTGCTTTCCAGACCAGAGTCCTTAAAAATCGCAAAATGGTAATGACATCGTCATGTCACCATCACCATTTCAGACTGACAAAATAACCCAATTAGCTGTTCTCATCTACTTGTAAAATCTACTACTAAAAAAATTAGAAAGCTGCTGATACAGGAGGGTTTGGTTTTTTCAACAATTTTTGAAAACATTTTCTCATCTCCCACTAGATATTTCCCGGGTGCCGTGTGTGACAAAGCCCTCCTTACAAATGTTGGTCTACACTGGGTTATTACACACTGCAAAGTCCTGACTGGCTCCAGTAGGCTAAACACACCTGGACCCCTTCAATGGGTTTTACAAAGTTTTATTTACCATGTCCAAATAGCAAATGAAAATAAGAACTGCATTATTCTGTCTTCTATATAGAGAAAAGGAGGGAAAGTGGGGAAAACCACAGAATTTGTGAGTTTTAGAGCAGTGTTTCTCCAATTCTAACTTGCATCCAGTCAGTCCTCCTTGGAGGGCTCATTGAAACAGATTGCTGGTCCCACCCCCAGAGTTCCTAATGTTATTGGTCTGGTTGAAAACTACTATTTTAGAGTGTAAGGCCTTTTAATAACATTTTAGATTAAAATAATGCATACAAGGTAGTGACAGCCAAGCACTGGTTTGTAGGTTAGTTATAGTCTCTGGCCTCTTGTCAATATATATCTTTTTCTTTTTAGAGACAAGGTCTTGCTGTTACCCAGGCTGGAGTGCAGTGGAACGTGCATAGCTACAGCCTCAAGCTGCTGGGCTCAAGTGATCCTTCCACCTCAGCCTCCCAAGTAGCTGGGACTACAGAGGTGCACCACTACTCTCAGCTAATTTGTCTATCTTTTTTAGAGATGGGGTCTTGCTATACAGCTCGAGCTGGTCTGGAAATCTTGGCCTCCAATGATCCTCCCACGTCAGCCCCCCAAAGCACAGGTATTATGGGCATGAGCCCCCATACCCAGCCCTTCCATCTGTTAACTCCTACTTTTCTCTCAATTCGTTCTGGCATCTTTTTTTCCTTCAATTTGTACATATCTGTATTAATCTCCCCTCTATTTCCCACCTTTGGCAACAAATCTCCTAGAAGGTCTTCCATGTGATTATGTCTCCCCTCTGTAGAAAAAAATTGGCAAGCTTTACCTGGGTCCAAATCTTTCTCAGTACTCAACTTCTGTGACACTTCTGCAGCACCCATGTCCCCTGTCATGAGCTGGTCCAAGGAGGTGTGCTCTTCAGGAACCTGCATATTAAGTTCTTCCACATTCTCTTGAGAGAAATTATCTTCATGGGGTGGCTTCATCTCTGTAAGTGACAGGAAAGGACATGCTGGCACAGCTTTCTGACATTGCCGATCAGCTAACTCCTCGTACAGGGCCAGGGCACCCCAGTGTTGCCCCCCTGCGTGTACAACCCGTGGGGTGCAATGGGGCAGAGAAATAAGAGTTTCAGTTTCTTTCATCCTACTTGAAGAATGACTAATCTACAAAATAAAATTTACTAAAAAGTATTTCATAAGTCAGTATGTCTATGGTAGGTACTTTAATAACTTAACTCCCCTTGGCAAACTGACATATGCCCACATGAATAAATGTGCAAGAGTTAAGAGCAAAAATGTGAAACACCTGTTTGACACAGAGAAAACATGAACTCCTTCAGACATGCTTTTCTCAGAGTTAGTACAGGAAAGGGCAATCCATGCCAAGGCAACTTGCAAAGTACCATTCTTTTTTTTTTTTTTTTTTGAGACAGAGCCTCAAGCTGTCACCCTGGATAGAGTGCTGTGGCATCACAACTCACAGCAACCTCCAATTCCTGGGCTCAAGTGAGTCTCTTGCCTCTGCCTCCCAAGTAGCTGGGACTACAGGC